>NRDT01000037.1:0-71695 GCA_004124955.1 Starmerella riodocensis
AATGGTCGGTATGCTGGTAAATTTGCAAAGCCGAGTATACAATCGCATATTATACAAACAATTGGCTTGCTACGAGAAGATGAGACACCCGAGCATTAAGTCCCTCGAGTGTTTCTTGCGCCACAAAAGAAGTGTTTAGTACAGCTTGATCGGGGCTCGGATCGCAGCGGTTTATCTTTGAGGCTTATATCTCATGGGCTATACTCACGTAGTTACCTCGCATTGGGCAAAGCGATCCCCCAACCCTCACATGTTGCGTTTCCCAGCGGCCCTAGCCCCGTATATCGAGCAGGCAGTCAATATTTCAGGCAAATGCTCTAAGGGTTAATATCATCTGTAAAATATAACACCCATTCTTTGGCCACCCTTGGAAAGCTAACACGTTCTTGGAGCCACAAAACTCTTCTGAAATCCGCACACCGTCACATTGCTGACGAGGTTTTGTTTCTCACCCCTCTTTTGTGCCCGGTCCAAGCTTTAGAGCATCGCAAGCTCGTGAGCAGTTGCCCAAGTCGTGCCTCAACGAAATAGCTCTCTAGGCAGAACATTCATGGACTGTGCCCGCTGCACTACATCTCGTCGAAACATCCATTACTAGATACACTTGCCTGCGGTCGGGTGCATTCTCCTTATATTCATTATCACCCCCCTGTACGCTGGCTGGAACGGTGCGGTGAAAAAAGCACTGACCATGGCCTCGTTTCAGCAGCAAGTTCAAGAGCAGCAGCTTCCCCTCGCCAATGCGGACCACAAAATACCCCACCGAGTCGAGGAAACAGAAATGACACATCACCAAAATAACCCGGGAGGGACACAAGTCACCGAGCTGACTGACCACGGCCTTGAGGCCGAACAACCAAACCAAACCGAGCAAAGCAAGGAGCAAAATGAGAACGCAGTCCAGCAACCTCAACAAGAGGGCAAAGCGCACACGCAAGCAGACGGGCAGTCAGCTCTTGCTCAGGTTCCGTATCCCGCCCCCGATACACAATATGTCACACGGGGCAAGTATGCTCTGACAGACTTTGATATTATGCGAACACTAGGAACTGGCAGCTTCGGCAGGGTCCATCTTGTACGGAGCGTCCACAATAATCGCTACTATGCGATGAAGGTTCTGCGCAAAACTCAGGTTGTGCGGATGAAGCAGGTGGCTCACATAAACGATGAGCGGCGAATCCTCAAGCGAGTAAACTTCCCCTTTTTTATCAGACTCTGGGGAACATTTCAGGACTCCAGCAACCTATTCATGGTGATGGAGTACATCGAAGGTGGAGAGCTCTTCAGCCTGCTTAGAAAGTCGCGGAGATTCCCCAGCCCGGTCGCAAAGTTCTATGCAAGTGAAGTTGTGCTAGCCCTCGAATATCTGCACAACCAAGACATTCTCTATCGTGATCTGAAACCCGAAAATATTCTGTTGGACAAGAATGGTCACATCAAGATAACCGATTTCGGGTTTTCCAAGGAGGTTCCGGACGTGACCTGGACGCTTTGTGGAACGCCGGACTACATAGCGCCCGAAGTCGTCGCCTCGAAACCGTATAACAAAAGCGTAGACTGGTGGTCGCTGGGAGTTTTGATCTTTGAGATGCTGACGGGTTACACGCCGTTTTATTCTCAGACACACATGAAGACGTATGAGAAGATCTTGAGATGTGAAGTGCAATATCCTAATTATTTGAGCCCCACGGTTGTCGATCTGCTTCAGCGCCTGATCACGAAAAATCTATCTCAGCGATTGGGGAACCTGAATGGAGGAGCAGCGGATGTCAAGGCGCATCCCTGGTTCGCGGAAGTCGTTTGGGAAAAGCTGCTGAACCGCTCTATCGAGACTCCATACGAACCGCCTATTCAGGCAGGTGTTGGAGATACCTCGCAGTTCGAGACTTATCAAGAGGATGCCGCGGAGTATGGAGTGACTGGCGCAGATCCATACGCTCCGTATTTTGTTGACTTTTGAGCGCAGAATTCCAGTCACCAGGTCTTGGATTTTTTGGCTGCGTATGATTGCGCGTAACTTTACTTCTATTTATTAGCAGTCTCGAGATGTTGACCAACGAGTGACTTTAATTTATCTGATCTTCAAGCGGGCGCGGCTGACAGGCTACATCAGGAGAGAGCGGGAAAACACTCTCACACATAAACTACCTCATGTGGCACCACGGGTCGAACTTCTGTACAGAGGGGAAGGTATCGGCGAAATAGTGGCTAGTAATTAGTCTAAACGTACGCTTTCTGGAGGTGGTGGAGCTCGTAGCTTGAGACCAGCGAGAGAAGGGCTCATCGTGAGACCATCTTGCGCACTATGAAAACAACAAACTATAAAATACAATAAATATAAAGTATGGGAGAGACTAGACAAGGTGTAGAAGGCGGGAAGAACCCGGAATGGGGGGGGATCAGTTCTAGTGGGCGGAGTGGGAACAAAGACACTAAACAGCGCAAACTACATATTTCAGTCATGCCAGCACGACGTGAAACTGCTCTCGGGATATCAAATGCAGCGCATACTTCTGCTTTTCTGGTTGCGGGGGGGCCTCCATCAAACCCGCTGCGCGGTCTGATGGGCCACGAGCTGGCCGCTCACCTGCTTCGTAGAGATCGAGGGCGCTGGGGAGGGTTCCTGCGACAGGGTAGGTGACGCCTTTTGTGGCTTATCCCTGGGCTCAGCACAGTCACAGACCTTTATGCTTCGGCCCCACTCAGAGTTGAGAATCTGTTTCCCGGTGATGCGCCTCGAAGGTACCGGGTCCAGAATGCTATAAATGACGTACACACACTTGGACGGACTCAGTCGTTCGACCGGAGAGTAGCCCTTGGCGGTCTTGCGATCTCTCACATATTTCGCGTAGTGGTCGTCTTCGTTCGCAACCGCTTTGCGCCAAAGATAGCTTCCCGTTCGCATGACCATGTACATCACTCCGAGCGCCCATATGTCAACCGCGCGAGGGTCAAAAGATCTGCCTTTAAACTCCTCCGGCGCGATGTAGGGGCCGGATCCACACACGCCCTTGGAGTAGTGGACGTCCTTTTCCCATGCCATGCGGAAACACTCACCATTGCCGAAATCGCTGATCTTGCAGATGCCGTTCTGGGTCAAAAGGATATTTTCCGGTTTGAGATCACAATGGGCAACACCCATCGAGTGCATGTAGGTCACGCCCCGCAGGATCTGCTTGAAGAAACAGTCCGCTTCGACAGACGTGAGTCCTGTGCCTGAGCTCAAAATAAGCGAGTACAGATCACCACCTGAGCAGTATTCCATGATTTGACAACAGCTGCCGTGCCCGTCTTTCATAAGATCGAAAGTGTGTATGATGTTCAAGTGATCCAGGGAAGACGAGATGCAGAACTCGGACATGAGCCTGTCCTGGTAGATCGACTCGCTCTCCACGCTGCGCTTGCGGAACTCTTTGACGGCAAACAGCTGCTCCTTTCCGTTGGTGCCGGTCTTGTGGGACACGCGCACCACGCCGTACGAACCTCTACCAATAATCTCCTGACAGCGGCCGTATTTCTCAGCGAGTGAGTTCGCGCTCGCCTTTTGAATCTCCGGCCCAACAAAATTGACATTCTGCGAGAGTCGTTTGCTTTCGTGGCTGGAACCATTGACGCGTCCTACCTCGACCTCGCCATTGGCAACGCGATCCACCAGGCCGTGCATCAGCGTGAGCCTGTCGGTTTGCTTAACAAAGTCCGGAACCGCCGACACTGCGTCATCGCCTACCTTCTGGCCTTTTCCCATGATATCGCGCAGCATGCGTCCCAGTTTTTCCTGTCGCCTAGCGTTTTTCAGCTGGTGGCTGTGCCTGCCATCAGAGTGGATTGAGATGCGAGACATGTTGATGCCCTCTGTGAGCGGCGGTTGAAGGACAAGACTGGATCCGGACGAGCTTGCCGTAGAGTTCTGGCGGCTGATGCCTGGAGAGGCTGTTCCCGTCTTAGAGTGGGCAAAAGAGGCCTGAGCGTACCTGTCCAAATCGTGCCTAGATGCACTGCCACTTCTCGACTCTCGCGTAGTGACTGAAGCTATAGGCGACAACGAGCTCGCGGCGTCATCAGAGCCGGTTTGGCCACGCGCCTGATTGGTGGTAGGCTTCTTGTTGAAAATGCTTCTAAAACCCATTTTCCAGCACGGAAAATGCAATACAACTCACGCGGAGTGCGCTGTGTGCTGGGCTGTACAGTCCAGCGTGAACCAGAGGGCTGGCGGCGAAATAGAATGATGTGCGAAAAGCAATTTTTTCTGGCTTTCTTTGATGCAGTTTGGCTTGAGATGTCAGGTGTTGCGCGCGTTTGGGACTCCAGGCCGAGTGGGCTTACGTGACGATGCTCCCCTCCCTGCCAAGAATAGTAATGGTAGGCGCTAGCAGTGCGGTAAATTATTAAGAAGGGATGTGAGCGCTCGTGTCATGCTATCCTGGCCCTGATGCAATGCTGCTTTCTAGTGATGAAACTTCTGTGCTTGAACGCTTCTCACGACCCTGCACGGCACTGGTGCGGGGGTGCAGTATGATTATAATTCTAGATTAGCCCTTACATTTACAATATGGCAAACTTTCAGACCGGGCTAGCGCCCATAGTAACTTTTAGCAAAATTTTATAGCCTCAAGTGCCCACGATACTTATCTTTGAGAGAATCCTTCTCCGGCTTATTAGCATGCCAGAGGACGCTCTCGTGATCTGACTAATACAATTGCATCCAGGCCACACGCAATATTTTTTTTTCTTTAGCACGAGCTGGGCAATACAAGCGTAACCCACAAGGGGGAGAGGAAAGGAGGGTTTGTTTCACATGATGCATAATTTGCGGAATCAAATCGTTCGAAAACCGAACAGAACGTGGGCCAGCTTAGAGAAAGTCAGTGAAACTCATTTAGACATGCAATTGTGAGGCGCTGGAGGCTTAAATAGAATAAAATTACATTAAGGTTTGGCGGATGGTAGCGTTCGACCAAGTCCTGACATGCAGAGTTGTGAGCATCGAGCCCAAAGAGGCCCGCTTTTTTATCAAATGAGCGCCCATTTACTGCAGCATTTAAGGACCCCATCACACTCTAGACTGGTCACTCTCCTCTGGGCGCGCGTTCAGGTGCCGAGCGAAGCTGCGCCTAAAGAAGCCTTATGATATCGTTCCCGAGCGATTTAGTGGTCATGCAAGGATCATCGCACGGGTGAAAGTTCGACCATACCTTCATCAGCTATTGGGTCGACTTGGGCTTCTTCATCATAAATATTGTAGACATGATCACTTGGCGCTACGCTGAGACGTGTGGTGTTCGGCAGGCCAAACTTGAGTTGCGAGTAAGACCAGCGACCAAACTTCCCCGGCTCGCACTGGGCCAAGATTGTGATGCGACACATGTAGAAAACAAAAAGACTGAGCACGCCGCCGCCTATCAAGTCGACAAAATAGTGGTGAGTCAAGTACATCGTGGCCCACCAGATCCATAAGACGTACCCAAACACCAAAGGAGTCGCCGAAGGAAACACATAAGATAGGAACAGGGCCTCCATGACTGCGTCAGCGCTATGCAAAGAAGGGAAGGCTCCAAACACCATAGGACTCCCGCTAAAGCCGGCTGTGTAAAGGTTCGCACCCAGTAGCTTATCTATCCTTGCCAAGCCACCAGGGGAGCCATGCATGCCGTAGTTCGCCTTCTCAAGGCCGTGCATTTTACGATACCAGGGAGGCGCGTTTGGGAACAGGATCTGAGTTGTTACCCCGATGATATTCATGAAGCCAAAGGTAAAGTGAAAATTTGGAAGGGTCGTGGGGGGACCAAAGAGAAATAGGATAAGACTGACCACAAATGGTGCTCCAAAGTGGCCAAGCCCATATGGTATCCACGCCAGAATGTCGCAAAACGCGTTCGTAGAGGCCGCGAGTGTCTCGCTAAGATCGCCACCATAAAATATAGTCTCCAGACCTGGAAGCACGCGGACAAAAATGGGCGGTCTATACTTGGCCTTGATGAATCGACAAACGTAGAAAAGGATGAGGTAGGTGGCAGTCGGTAGAAATGGGAGGAAGAACTGACTGAATATCGGGGCAGTAACCAGGTAGATGTAGCCAAGCACCAGTAGAGTCCGAGGCAAAAGAGAGGGGCTCTCACAAATGACATACGCGTAAAGCAGAATTGGCAGGGTCACGCAGTATTGAAGGTCTCGTCTTCGCCATTGGTGCGCTCGTAGTCGCCTCAGTCCCTCTGTGAACGAGAAGCTCGTGTCGAGTTTCTGTAAAGACTGATTGGCCGGCGCGTCCGCAAGGAAGGCTGCTCTGAGGCGTTCCCAAAGTACTACCATTGCCTCCACGTCTGCCGGGCGAGAACTTGTTGCGCTCCCCGTGAAGACGATCAGCTGCTAGCTATGCCTTCAAGGAAGGAAAAATGCAACCTTAGGTAGGGTACGGGTGATCACGATTGGGTCTCTCGCGTCAACCTGAGACTGAGCACAACTTAACTTCGTGTCTGTTTTAGGTCTAGGTTACATGCACTCACGATGCCTCGGGCGGGCAGCCCGCTTAAAGTCACAACCTGGGCTAGTTTCGATTTGATCGATTTTGGGGTTGCGCGCCACTGCGTGCTTCTCAACGGGTTCATTGCGTCTCGTAAGAGTCGCGAATCAAGCCAGCCTCGATAAGCGCGGAAACAGCAGACAGCTTGACGCTGAACATTGCCGTAAGTACGTATGTAAGTAGCCAGTGAAACTTGCCTCGACCGCACGCGACAATGCAGTGATTCCAGTTTATCTGGCCTTCTTTGGACTGGGCCCGGCGAAAATTGCGCCAAGCTCGCATGTTTTCACATTGACGTTTCTTCATGTGCAAACTCTCCTGGCGCAACGGCTCGGCTTCTTCTAAGCTTACTAGCTAGTGTGCTTAAGTCTGCGCTAATGTAGGTAGCTCTGGTAGCTTTCATGCGTGGAGCTCATGTTGATTGACACAAATCTGCGAGGGGTGTCTACCATCAGCGTGCGTGTCTGTCTGCTGGCTTAAGGTATTCAATCGCTAAGCACCTTCAGGCGTAAATGAAACAAACGTGCATCGATATCACCTTTGAAATCAAGCCAGACCCAGCCATATAAAACTGCGCAAGTCCCTGTCGAGATTGGACCAGACTCTGAGCGAGCGAAGTAGATACAATGGCTAAAAGTGAGAAGCGACCGCAGCAGGACAATGCGGTGACGATGTCCACTCCTTGCGATGTCGGCGTCTATTGCTCGAGCAGTGTGCATGAGAAAGCGCCTGGAGCTCTGGCATGCTCTAACGGAGCTCCTTCTGGTAGCCTAGACGATGCTGCTTCCACGCTCGTAGATTGGCTCGAGCCAGCAAAAACGACATATTACTGCTCGAGGGACTCGGATTGCTATAGTTTGGCAGAGATCAACAAGGACGCACAGCCGTGCACTGAGGAGACTCTATGTAGCACTCGGATTCAAGCAGTTCCTCTAGTGGCATTCTATGAGAAAGCCTGGAAAGTTCAGGCAGCGACCATTGATGTGGCCCGTGAGTACTCTGAAGCGCAGTCAGTCAGCAAATTTCACTCGAGTGCTTTGACCAGAAATGCTCGTGTAGTCGACTTCGAAGCACCTGACCTTTTAGTTGAGAGAAGCTTGATTCCAAGCGGCCTGCCATTTGCGCTGGCTGTGAGCAAAGTTTGGGGGCTGTTGATCCTGACTCCATTCTACTCAGTTATCACCAGCCTCACTCACCGTGTTCATCCCTCGGTCTTTTGTCTCAAAAATCTGACCCTACAACGTGTTTTGAGCAATCCACGGTTCCGCCATGAGCTGGTTTTCAATGCAGATATGAAGCTTGCGCCACCCAGGTCGATGATTGATCAGTCCGTCGCTATCGACACTTGGCAGGCCTTGAGCTTCGAGATTCGAGACATCTTGACGAGTCCTCTGGCACGACCGCCGGTACCGGTAATATTCCAGTTTATTCATGGTATGAAGGAGTTGATGATCAGCGTACTGACGTCCTCGTTCACGCAAGACGTAAAGTCGATACTCAACCCGCTCAATGTCGTTGATGGAGACCCAGAGGAATGTGCCAGCAACTTTCGAACGATGATCAAGTTCATCGCGAAGATGGCTCAGGCTTTGGCGGGTCCCAAGGGAATCGCGAGGGTCAACGTTAAGCTGAAGTGTCCTACGCAAGACTTGAATGACATTACCCAGCTCACCGGCGGGCTCAGAACGGTAGTCGAGCTTCTCAATACAGCGAAGGTTTATCAAGTTAACGCTCGAATAAGAACGCGACTCGTGTTACTGCAGCAGACCGTTGGATCCATCGAGCATTTGTATTACCGATCCTACACAGCGAAGGGGCTGGTACATCCAAGTTTTTTTAGGAATTGGCTCAGTTGCCAGCCCAGTGTTTCTAGTCTGCTCTCGAGTCATGGAGCAGCTGAGGCTGCGTATCTGACTCCACTGGCTGCTTTCGATTTAAGTACGGATATGCAGTCTCTCCTCAGTCGACTCACTGGAGGATTCTTCAGTTGCTTTGTGCTGGTTGGCTTCAGTGGGTCTCATCATTTGCTTTTTCCTTTGGACAAGACAAGGCTCAGGGCCTTACCTAGAAGGTTTGAGGATCTAGTCACACAGGTGCTTCGCCAGACGTTGAGTAGAACGACAGGCGGGGAAACCAACGAGGTGGTAAGTCTCCTTTCCAGCTGTGAGCTAAAACGGCGCAGCGTCTACAAACTCGTGGAGTCGCGAGTGTTACTGGATGTGGTACCCAGAGTTTTCGCCCAGCTTTTAGCACTACTATCAGGTCGGGGAGATGTGTCTTCGAGTAATTGTGACGTGAGGCAAGCTCGAGCGAAGTCCGTCGATCTCAGAAAGGCAGATTTTATTCAAGAGGTACGGACTTTGCTGCTTCTGCATTGGTTAGGTGCGTCTCAGTACTATAGTACGCCAAGTCTAGCTCATCACTGAGAGTGCCAGCGGAGTCGCCGACGCAGCTCAAGGGATACGGACAGAGGGGCTGAAAAAAATCGTACTATTATGTGAAATGTTGTTGATCTATGCTGAACTTATATACGGCAAAAAGAATAAATCGAGGACCTCGTCCTTACCGATTCGTGTAATGTGCGGCATCGGATTAAGTGCTCATTCTTCCTCTTCAAAGACGTCGTTGTACTCTACGCCTGCGTAAGAGTCTCTAGCGACGCCAGCGTGCATCGACGAGGAGTTCGAACGCCGGCGAGAGTGAGTGAAGTTGAACTCGGATGTAGCCTCTAGGTCATCGATGTCGTCATTGACATTGCCCCAATTGTAGCGACCTGACCCATTTTTCTTGACCTTTTTCGGGTCCTGACCGGGGAAGCCATTCTTGCCGAAGAAGCGCGGCAGGGCGTCGGTGTCAGAGCCAGACGAGGACGAGGAACGGTGAGTGCGAGCCATTGTTGAGAAGGTGAAAGTTTGGTGATTATACTGATAAAGATCAGATATGTTCAGTCACTGTCCAAGAACATATGTTCCTATATATATGTTTTCGTCACCCCAATCACAAACACCCCCCAGCACCTGGGACTGGTTGCGTACAGGTTTACGGTGAACCCTTATCCCCACATATGCACCCGGCCACCCCGCGTTGATAGGGGATTTGGCGCCCTGCGGTAAACGCTCGAGTCTAGCGCCTCGAGGCGCATTTGAGCCCTGGCAAGGTGCCTATATACACGACCTGGAGACCCGCGAGCGAGCTCGACGAATTTGCTGCACTTGCTAGAAAGCTCTGCATTTTATCTAGGATGTGAGATTGTGCCTAGGTGGCCTGGCGCCAGCATGCCGCGAACCTTCGTTGAGGTTGGACTTGGGAGTCACCGAACTGTGTGGTAAGGGTGCGCCAGCGGTATCATCACCTGAGAACCCATAATGACGCACTCTACTCACCGACGCGCGTGCTTGCGGTCAGGTTGCTGATGAGAGACGAGTGAGAGCCATTCGCCAATTTGTAAGAGCCAGTTTATTGAGCACGGTCACGGTTAGAAATCGCAAGTGACTTTCTGGAGGCGGAAATGGGGAGCGGCGCTCCGCTCCTCACCAGGGATTTGGCCGCTCAGGGTTCGCAAGAGTCATATGATAGGCACTCAAAGCCCCTCGAGGCGGTGACGTTGTTTGCGTCCTTCCGTGGATGCCCGTATTGTAGGTAGGTTTTATTCCATACCGTTCCAGGCGCTGCGCGAAAGCTCTGTTGCAGTAGTATCGATCGTCCTTCTTCGCCACTCAAGTTTGATGAGCGATTGGGCAGTGCCCGAGTACGGCTGAAGGTAGAGTATCTGTGCGCTCCTGCGGTCGATTGATATTTGGATTTGATGTGATAAAGAGCAATTCTGCCGTATATCAGATATTCAACTACGAAAGCATGCTAGTTTTACATGGTCGATCTAGCGCACGGTCAAATTGACCGCCGCGGGTGTCTACACCTTGACCTTCCGGCACGCCCTCTTCCCGCGCCCGCTACGGCGCGCGACCCCGCCTCCGCACGTCCCCACCTCAGATTCAAGCCTTAGGAGGCTAAGATAAAAGATTACTAATCGGATGCTCAAGAAAGTTCCATCGCGATAGGGTCCGATTTCGCTGTCTGCGATATACTAAGCTTCCTATTTCTCGCCGCCCACGCCGAACGCTGCCCCGCCGCCCCTAGCGAAGTCATATGACCACGATTTGTCACTTCAGGCGGCGAAGAGTCCGAAATCCTGCATATAGGCCCTGAGCATTAAGTTAGTAATTATTTTTTTCTCAGAAACCATGGCTCGACCAGCGAGCGCACTGGTGATTGTGACCAACGAGCTCGTCTCCCAGCCAACAGCAATTGCTCAGATCAAGCGAGAGCTGTCGGACTACGACGTTCACCAACAATTGCTGGACCGGCTGATCGAGCAGGCGGTCAATCTGCCCTCCAGTCAGTTTGATAAGATCTACATCAGTGGGGGCACGCTGACCAGCGACGTGGCGGACACCTTGTATAGCTCCTTGAAAGACGGAGGGGTTCTGTACGGAAACATAGACACGAAGTCGCGTGCTCCACTCATACTTTCGGGGCTAGTGAGCCAGGACGGCACCTGGACGAAAAAAGCGGTTGCATCAGCGCAATTGACATCACTTCCAAGAAGAAGGAAGAACGAGGATAGGCAGAAGATACTTCCAACATTCAAGCGCACACCACAGATCACGAGCGATGACCTGAGCGACATCATCGACGAGGATGACCTCATAAACGAGAGTATTACACCAGCATACAATTTCCCAGCGAAGTGCGATCCGGGACCAGGAAAAAAGAGACGACGAGCCTGCAAAGATTGCACGTGCGGGCTCAAGGAGGCCGAGGAAGCTGAGGATCAAAACATCAGAGGCAAGCAGTCGGCCGTGCTGCTGAACCACGACGAGATCGCCGAGATCGATTTCACGGTCCCAGGCAAGGCCGTCGGAGGCTGCGGATCGTGCGCGCTGGGCGACGCCTTCCGCTGTGACGGATGCCCCTACTTGGGCTTGCCGCCGTTCAAGCCTGGCGAGGTGGTGACTGTCGATCAGTTCGCCGACGATTTCTAGAAGCCGCGCAGGTTACCTTTTCATTTTTGTTTTTAATAGACCTAAAATATACCTACTTTCATTCCCCTAGCGTTCCAATCTCTAGCTAGGCGCTTTGCGCGTTGTTGCCTGAGCATAAGCCCGTCATCGACCGCCTAGGAGAGAAAAGCCTGGCGAACTCCCACGCAAGCGATAGCGCTATGTAAATTGTTTAGTCGAGTTCGCACGAATTGACAATGACAATAAGCTTAGTCTCGAAGCACCTTGATGCTATGTACTCAAACTGCTAGGCTACTGTCAGGCGTTAGTTTGACTTCTTTTGAACGGTAGGACTGGCTCGTACCCCTGCCCAGTAGCTTGCAAGGTCTCGAGCGGGCTGCGTTCGCCTATGCAGAGGCGCCGTTGGCCTAGAAAGTAACGAAACAAACAAAGATGAACATCACGGCCACGCTGGGGCGACAATTGCGCTCGCCCTTCTTCAGCAGTGCTCGCTATATCTCCAATTACTACAAGTACTTCCCGGAGACACTGCCCAAGGGGCCGCCACCGGCGGGTCCGTTCCACGTTGACCTGAAGAAACTGCACAATGAGTACCTGCGAGCGCAGCGTCAAGCCCACCCGGACGTAGCTGGCTCGGGGAACCAAGTCAGCAGCGCTGAGCTGGGTACTGCTTATCGTGTTTTGAAGAACCCACTGACGCGCGGTGAGCATATACTCGAACTGCAGGGTGCAAACCCGCTACAGGAGGGGTCGGCGTCTCTGGAGAACGAGGACCTTCTTATGGACATAATGATGACGCGCGAGCATGTGAGTGAAGCGGAGACGAAGGAGGAGCTCGATGCAGTGAGCGCGACGAACGAGGCGCGCTGGACAAGCGGCGTGCAGGCGATGGCGGGCGCGCTAGAGGCAGGCGACACGGCTACAGCCCAGGAGAAGCTGACGGAGCTCACCTACTGGTCCAAGATCCGTGAAGCCGTGCAGGAAAAACTGGACGAGCTTGCGTCCAACAAAGCGTAAGGAGGCCACATACAAACCCACTAAAGAGCGTGTCCGCTCGCGACTCTCAAGCTGAGGTTCTACCTAGTTCGTTTGCATAGAGACCCGAAGAAGAGTAAACTGAGGCTTTGGGCTACGTGAGAGCGGCGCGTGAGCGGCTTTCCTATTTTACATAGCTGTTTTATATATATATATGTGCGTATGTGTTCAAGCAAGGTTTAAGGTACCGTGCTGAACGGCCAACCGCATTGTCTCTATCAAAATTTTGTTCCGGCTGAGAAAGGCGAACGGCGAGTTCAACTGCTCTGTTCACCGGACCCCTGGCGCAAGAGCCGGGAGGGCCCAGCAGGCTAATACCAGGAATAGCCTCCCTGGAAGACCCAGATCTCCTGGCCAATGCTCATTGGGAGTGATTTCTCGCGCTCCTTCAGGTCCACCTTCAGCTTGAAAGTTTCCGTGGCGGCAATGAGTTCCTCTACGTCACTCTGCGGCTGCACTATCGAGGACTCGTAGAGCTCTACTACGCAGTTGTAATCGGCCGCAGCAAGTGCGGCCGCAGCGATAAGCAGAGCCATCTCGTTGGCGCTCCCGAACAGACCAAGAACCAGAAGCTTTTTGGACTGGAACATGTATGTCCACGATATCCAGCCGTGCCCATCGGGCGAGCGCGCCGAGAACTTGTCCGGGGCCTTCAGCCCAAGCTTCTGAGCCGCGAAGATCGCGCGAAACTGCAGGTGCTCGTAGAGGCCGCGGTGCGGCAGAATCACCGCGACGTCTATTTCGCCCTGACAGTCCAGAAACAGGGAGTCGACGTCCCGCCGCAGGAGCCTCTGATGCTCCGGAAGGACCAGCGTCAGCGTCTCCTCGGCGCCCAAGAACTCGCACTTAGTTGAGATGCCTTTGGCGGGCTGGCACAGGATCGAGCGATTCCACTGGGGCTCGCCTTGAAATGAAGCGGGGAAGTTGAACCCCAGTTGTGCGTAGTAGTCGCCTATGTCGCTCCACAAACTTATTTGGTTTTCCGAATTCTCCTCGGCCAGCGAGTCCACAACGCCTTGAATGAGCTCCTTGCACAGTGCTTTTCCCCGGCGCTCGGGCACAACGAAGACACTGGCGATGCATTGGTCCTTGGTGAAGGAGCCCCCGCCATGGTATAGCGGCCGCGTGAGCACCTCGCATGCGCCAACCACCTCGTCCGTCTTCTCGGAGGTTAGCGCGAAGGTCCGGTGCTCGAGGCCGCTCTGTACAAGAATGTCGTTCAATCGGGCCTCCCGCTCGAGGTAATCGTCCAACGCTAGGGGCGGACCCCACTCCCCGTAGTTGTTGACGAGACTCTGCTTGATTTTGTCGGAGTCATTTGTGATTTCCTCGAACCGGTGCGATCGTTCCATCCTTCACCACTCAAGGACGGATCACGGCGAAAAATTGGAGAGCAACCTCCCCCACGCTGTTCAATGGGCGGCGCATATGCCCGAACAATGTGATTCCGCCTGCCGCCGCGAGCGTCGGGTTAGTCAGCTACTGAAATTGGTAGTGGGCAAGCGCATTCGGCATCTATATGCGCCCCGTCCGGCGGGGCCCGCCAAACCCGCCCGGAGCTGAGCTCCTCGATGTGATTAGGGGCACCGTCCACCGTGCTTTGCATTGGCTTTAAAAGTGACCTAGAAGGGCCATTTGCGGTCCAGTTTCTGCATGGCACGCCTCGAGGCCGCCCATTACAGGCTTGCATCTTCGAGACGCACCCGCAGAAGCATCCTGCATGCGTCCGGGAGATACCCTCTTTGGACGGACGTCAGCATGGCAGTATCGTGTGTCGGGCGCATATGGATGCAGGGGACCACCTCCCCCTAATGGTAATCTGGTTGCATCAGCCAGACTCCGCAATTGAGGGGCCACATGTGTCGGGAAATCCCTCGTAATTTCCCGAGCTGAAGAAGGTCGAGATCTGCCCGGCGGCCGGTATAAGTAGCGCGCGAACGGCCTTGTTGCTCAGCTGCAACACGAGTGAGGTCATTGGACGCAGGTGCAGCGAGTGTGTCCTGTCGCTCAATTATGCCGCGTGCACATGCGCAAAGCAGACGCCGACCTAGACCTATACTTATATGCGATAGTTACCCTTGCACTTCCGCCAGCAAGCGAACCCTGAATAGTGCACAGGCACGCCTGTCCGGGCGAGCGCGGTCAGATCTATTAATGCTTTGAGCCATTTATGTGATTAAAGCGGCTCGTCGGCCGCGTGTTATTATGATTAGGTGAAGCGTGTGCAGGTGATCGGAATGGGTCGGTGAAGTACAGTAGGCCGCGAACTAAGTGGATAGGCCCGTAAGGGAAGCCACTCTGGGAGCCACTCCGGAAGCCACCCCGGGAGCCACCCCGGGAGCCACCCACGGGAGCTCCCCGCGGGACATCCGCGAGCCACCCTGGAGCTCCCCTTGCTCAACTCAACTCTGGATCCATATCTGCAGTCGAGTGGGTGAGAACCTGATGAGTGTCGCAGAAGGGAGGGAGGCCGATGTAAGAAAGGGCGGTAAAAGCAATGCGAGTTTCTTGCCTAAAGCCGAGGACAACCGCAGAGCATTTTGCACGTGCGAAAGAGTTGGGGGAGGAGGCGGTCCAGCGTCTTTGCTATGTCAGTCATGGCCCCAGCTTTCAAAATCGTCAATGGTGTCTTCCAGATCGATCTGCTGGAAGTCCTCTGACTCTGGTGTTTGACGCAGCCACTTCATGCGCGGCCCCGTTCTCGAGAACAGCGAGAGCTTGAAGCCGTATATGCGAAGCTGGAACTGCTGCTTGCGAATCTCTGCAGCGCGCTGCTCGATCTCGGGCATGATCTGCAGCATCATTCCAGGGAAGCTGGAGCCAAAGAACGCGCCGTCGATGCCTAGAAACCTATGCGAGGGAGGCATGTATATGTCACGGCAGCAGGGGCAGAACAGCCTCACTGTTTCGTATCCCGGCATGTCGTGTCGCCCGATCGGCAGAAGCCCGAAGTCCTCGCAGAGAACTCGTGGACAAGTGCCGAAGTCGTTGCACTTGTACTTTTGGGCCATGGCCAACAGGCCAGGGCGCGTGATGATGTAGCGTGCATGTATGAGTCCATAAAGTATCTCGCCGCTCTCATTGATGGCCGGCATGTCGGCCAGCGCTACCGGCGCCTCATGCTCGAGGTCCAAAATGAGCTCAAGTGCCTCTTTATATCGCGGCACCACTTGGCTCAGCCCGTGGAGATTGAAGTCCTCCTCCATGAATATTTCGTTGACCTCACAGAAATACTGGTTGCGAGGCTTCGCACAGAACTGCACGATCCAGGTATCTCCCAGCGAACTCATGTCGCTGATATCGCTGCCTTCAAACTCCATGCGATCCACCATCCTCCGCTGGCTCTGCGTGTCGGGACGCTCGTACTATGTCTCCAAGCCGTGTCACCGCCGTGTGAGGAGCGAAAGCTGAGCTAAAAGCTGCTGCGTGGCTCTGAACAACGCGCTCGCAAGATTTTTCCCTTGGCTGGCACGAGGTCCTTTTCTCGCTCGGGTCTGAGATAGATAAAAATCCTGTATCTCTCCACGGCCGCTGCCCGGAGCTTACTACCCAATGTGGTCAAGGGTTAGCGCCTGTACAGTTGAGCCGTCGCATAAATGGAGGGAGGGGGGCGGCGAAAAGGCGGCGGCGGCCGAACATATACCGAGCTTGTGAAAGCAGGACGGTGGGTAGCACACATAAAGCGCCACTTCTCACGCTAACGTTTTGGTGCGTTGCTAGCTCCGGCTCAAGCTCACACAAAACTGCACAGAACTGCGACTGTGAAAGAGCCTTTTTCCACCGACGCTACCGAGAACAGAGGCACCTGCATTGCTGCGATTCAGGCACAACAACAGGCCTACCAAGACTTTCGGGTACTGGTGACGGAGAAGAGCAATTTAAGAACCGAAACAGCGCGCAACTCTGAAATCGCCAATGTTCCTGTTTCTGTGGCTGACGCTGCTCGTAATAGTCACTAACTGCGTCAGCTCGGTCTCTACCGCCACATGGACGGAGATGGCCTGGCAGCTGTGGACGCGCGTTGCGCCCAGCGCGAGCATTCGGCAGCTTCGTGAGACTCGCCAGGAGCTGATGAAAGTGAGGCTGGAGCGCTCCAAGACCAGCTCGCAGGACGAGTTTGCGAAGTGGGCGCGCCTCGACCGCGAGCACCAGAAATGCAAGAAGGCCTACGACCTCAAGAATGCAGAGGTGGCGGCCACGCGGACGAAAATGACCTCGACCATCAGGCTCGTGAAGTGGGTCTTCACGCAGGGCCTGCTCTGGGCGGTTCAGTGGTCCTTGCGGAAGGAGCCAGTCATCTGGCTGCCTCACCGCGCCCTCCCGACGTCGCTGGAGTGGTTCTTGGCGCTTCCGAAGGCCCCGTCGGGCTCAGTCTCTGCTGCCACGTGGATCATGGCCACTAATACTGCCGTCAAAACGGTCACCAGCTTGGTGCAGCGGTCCCTCGTTCGCTATCGGGTACGCGCAGCCAAGCTCGAAAAGTAAGGCTCGCAGCATGCTGGGTTCATTTGTACAGACAACTATCGATGCGAGCTCGGGGCGAGCGCGATGCACTACGTTAGAACAACACCGGCGCCAGGAGCTTCGCTTCCCGCGGGCGCATTGACCTCGGACTTCCAATGCGCCGGGGTAACCACGCCACCAAGACTCCGCGATTCCTTGTGCTCCCCATAACTTTGAAAACGAAGAATCCTGCGCCTTTATCTAAAACTAACGCTAAGCTTCTCCTTGGTTCACACATCTGCACTGCGCATTGCTCAAATAATGGTCGTGGCCTGGCTACGAAAATCGCAAAAAATACGCGGCGTTCGAGCAGGTCTCAGAAGTGAGAGCGAGGGGGCGCCTCGGCTGTTGCGCGAGCATCTTTGCCTATTTGATATCACTATATCGGTCTGCTCATTTGTTTAGTCGATAAATAGCGCTAGGCGCATGCCTCGGGCCGGAGCAGGGTTCTAGGGTTCGCTTGTGCGTGACAGCTTGTTCCAGTGGCTGCCGCTGCAACTGTGTCCCTTACACGCCGAGCTGCGTGCTCACGAAAACAAGAGGCCACCACCACCTGCAAGGCCAAGTGGGGCAGGCGCACCCATCTATTTTATTCGCGTGCTTGAAAATTTCGAGTTTTGTTCGAACGGCGGTTGAGGCTGCTGCAACGGTCGGTCTAGACTGAGCCAGGATTCGCTTGCCACAGCCTGCAGGGCGGCTGTGACCCCGGTTGGTCCCCGGCCTCGAGACGCCAGGGTTTCCCCTACTCTCATCGGCTCGAGCGCCGCACCCTTTTTTATCGCTGTAGCTTGCCTGCGGCACCGCTAGAATCCCAAGCGCAGCGGCCAACCCTACGGGAAGTCCCGAGCTTTTGGGATTTACTCGGGGCGCACTTAGATACGAGTACTTATTGGCTCTCTCCCCCGCCAGATTTTGGCAGCTGAATTTTATCTTCTTCAGTGTTGAGCTCGAATAAAGTTTTGTTAACAAAAATGGTTGAGTCCCGTTCCCACGATTTCAAAGTCAAGGCCGGTCTGGCGCAGATGCTCAAAGGCGGAGTTATCATGGATGTCTCCAACCCAGAGCAGGCCCGTTTGGCCGAGAAGGCTGGCGCGTGCGCTGTCATGGCGCTCGAGCAGATCCCTGCGGAGATGCGCGCGTCTGGAAAGGTTTGCCGCATGTCGGACCCGGGCATGATCAAGTCCATCATGGAGGCCGTCAGCATCCCTGTCATGGCCAAGGTTCGCATTGGCCATTTCGTCGAGGCCCAGATCCTGGAGGCCCTGGAGATCGACTACATCGACGAGAGCGAAGTGCTCACCAACGCCGACCCCGTGAATCACATCGACAAGCGTCAGTTCAAGATGCCCTTCGTGTGCGGTGCGCGCAACCTAGGCGAGGCTCTGCGCAGGATACAAGAGGGCGCCGCAATGATCCGCACCAAGGGTGAGGCCGGTACTGGTGACATTTCTGAGGCTGTCAGACACATCAACGACATCAACAAGCAAGTCAAGGACGTCAAGCACGTCTACGACCACGCCGTGCAGAAGGAGGAGACTCTGGCCGAGCTTGCGCGCGACATGCGCGTGTCCCAGGACTTGGTCAAGACCACCATCGAGAACGGAAGGCTTCCTGTTGTGAACTTCGGCGCGGGAGGCGTCGCCACTCCTGCCGACGCAGCCCTCCTCATGCAGCTGGGCACCGACGGTGTCTTCGTAGGCTCGGGCATTTTCAAGGCAGAGAACCCGCTCAAGCTCGCCACGGCCATTGTGAACGCTACCACAAACTTCCGTGACGCGAAGAAGATCCTCGAGTACTCTACGGATCTCGGTAAGCTGATGCCCGGCGTCAGTGTCAACCAGTAAGCCTCTTCATTTGAGCATCGACTTGAGTCTTTCTTTATATGAGAATAAACAAAAAAACAACGAAGGTTTTGTGAAGCCGCGAACAAGCATGAAGACACATATCTATCTTGGCCACAGGTTGCATCCTAAATTATTCTTCCATTTTCTGTAAGGAAGTACAAACACATGAACATATCACACCTAATTGGAGCTGAGAAATGGTAAGTGGCGCTCTCAGCACTCGTTCGCCATCGTCATCAAGTCCTCGGATAGTCTGAGACGAATCCGAGAGTCTTCGAGACTTCAACTGCAGCATGGTCGGCACGGCGCTCCGAAGCTGTGTTTCCCAGTATTAGCACCAGCACAACTGTCGTATTTCTAGTTAAAATTGTGATCATATGTGTACACATTTAGGAGCAGTAATCCTCGAGGAAGTACTTATGAAAGGCCAGGTCATTCGCCAACTCAGGATGAAATGAGGTGCCTAGCTTGAGACCTTGTCTGACTGCTACCACAAGTTCTGGTGACTGCAGCTTGTACAAAACCTGGACATTTTTTCCGACCTTGGACACAATCGGCGCGCGTATGAAGGTGGTCGCGAACGATGTTGCGCGCGGAATAAATCCCGAAAAGTCAAGGTCGCTAGTGAAAGAGTGAAGCTGACCACCGAATGCGTTGCGAGTGACCTCGATATCGAGGCCGCCCAGTTGCTTCTGCCCTACCTTTCCATTGACGAGGCTCGAGCCTAGAAATATAAGACCGGCACACGTGCCCCACACTGGTTTCGCAGGATCCTGTGCGAACTTACGCAATGGCTCGAGCATGTGTGTTCGCTCCGCGACGAGCGACATGGTCGTTGACTCACCTCCGGGTATGACCAGGGCGTCGCATTTCGCAAGCTCTTCTGGTGTTCTTACTTCCATGAACTCAAAGTTGACCGGCAGCTTTTCAGCTGCCCTCTTCAAATGCTCAATGTGTTCATAGAATGCGCCTTGGAGAGCGAGGACACCGACAGTTTTCATTGCCGCGTGCTGAGGTAGGTGAAAAATCCGTACTGGTGACTCTGTTTGCAATTTAGCGAAATCTCTCGAACAAAGCGACTTCGCTTGGTAGGGCCACCTTTCACAGCTATTTTAGCTCAACTTTACAAGTTTGTTGGCGATGTTGCTCGATTTATATACAAAAAAAACAGATCTCCCTATTAGCCGCCACGGATGCAATCCTGAGTAATATCCCAGGTCCCGAGTAGCTTGAGATTTCCTCGTGGGTTAGGTTGATGATTCATCGAGACTGTGCCTGGCCTGCAGCCAAGTCGATCTCGAGACATGCATTCCGATTGCAGTGGGCAAAAAGCACAACAGAATCGACCAGTAAACGTGGCGACTGGTTCCACGCTGCGTCGCAGCGGCCTAATTCCCTCAAATAGTCAGAATTCTCATATGCTCATGTACTCTCGGTTTTCTTCTCAGATTCCTTCTCGAACTTGACCTGACCCAAGTTGTCGCGAACAACTTTGGGTTCCTGCTTCCGCCTACTTTGGGCTTTTTCCATAGCGGCGAGCAAACTGGCGTTGGCGTCCGCACCGTCTGGCTCAGACGCGCTTGGATCCGTATCTGGCTCGTGGCTAGGGCGGGCACTGCTGCTATCTTGGCCCCAGCCTGCGCTTTCAGCTGGCGCTGAGCCTTGCCAAGAGGAAGAGATACGTGGGTCTTCCTCGCCACTCGACTGCTGTGATTTCAGTGGGAGCGACTTCCATTTGCGGTCTGCATTCTGTGCGAGTATCTTCAGTCTGTATTGCCGCTTGGCGTCGTTGGCAAGGTCATCTAGTGTGGGCGGGCCTGGCCTTGTGAACTGAAGCCACTGCATCCATTGCGGGTGTGGCTTGAAGTCGCTGAAGTGGAAGTACGGTCTGTCCAGGGAAACTTTACGTCTCAGGCGAGATGGGTTATTATGATCCTTGACCTCCCAGTATGAGTTGCCTTCCAGATCGTAGCCAACAAACCAGCTGCTGCGAAATGGCACCGCTCTGAGAGCTTTCCACTTGTGCCAGAGCTGCCGCTTCCAGCTTATGCCTAGCACAGAAGGGTCGACCATAGCGCGAATATGGTGCTGGGACGCTGTCAATCAAAGGGCCGCAGCTACGCGAGATTTGCGTGAGCGCTTTCCTGCTATGATTTGAGCTCGCAGAACCTCAAAACCTGTTACCAGGTAAGGGTACTCGGCTCTCCAAAGGCTCGTTTTGCACATGTCTTGGCGTTCACATCGCGAGTGGTAATGGCAGTACAGTGCTGACTCAAGGTCAGTCTACTGATTAGTAGTCGTTCCGGCTCAGGCGACGCGTGAACCTGATACCATCGCGTATCAACTAACGCGAGAAAGAGGCGCGTTCACGTTCATCGCCATCGCGAAACGAGCCAGAAAAAGTCGCTTTCCGTCATTGCCGATGCCTTTCTAGACTGTGTTCTATGATACGGTTGGAAGATCGGTCAAGAGAGCCACATGAAGGACTCTGGGCGAAGTCGGTGTCAATCGAGTCCTATGAGGTCATTGAAGGTGCGTATGTTGCTTGGCGCATGCTGATCACAACACTGAAAGGAGCACAGATGCAATTTACTCGGCGATATGCAGAGTTTGATGCTCTCCGCAATGAACTAGTCAGGGAGCTGCCTAGCGAGTACATGTCGATTCCTGTATTGCCCCCCAAAAGCAGCAACCGAGTCCTCAACAATCCCGCTTTTCTGGCTAGTCGCAAGGACGGCCTTGACTACTTTGTCAAGTGCGTCATTTTAAACCCGCGTCTGGCTCGTTCCCGCGCAGTTAGGCGCTTTGTCGAGCGCAGGCCGTGAGCAGAAACTAAACTGTTAAAATTCGAAGAGCACACGGATCCAGAGTTTCTCAGTCCTACAATTTCTTCAAATGCTGTATTGCTATACATGTCCGTAAATTTATGTGTTAGGTTTAAGTTGAGTAGAAGTAGCATACATCAAGTCTGAACTTTACTCAGTCGTTCTTCGATGCGCAAGCATCTGAGAACTAGATTAGGCGGGGCGCAATTGCAGCGGGCGTAACTATGTGCTCGGGGTATCAATTAGATTAGGTATATCTGCTGGGTATGAATGCGGATTACATCCACATGTGCGAGACTACGCGATGGAACTGCTCCTCGACGCATCTCGATGCTCCTTCGATAGGTAGAATGCTCTCGAAAGTGACATTCATTACCTATGAGCCCCTCCGGATTCTAGACCCTGGGATGTTAAGGCAAATTTTGTTTAGTGCGTGATCGTGCACAATGAACAGTCTACTACACGAGACCAGATCTCCTGACGTGGAAATCCAATAACCAAAGCGCGGACTGCCCCCAAGAGCTTACTGCGCAGGTTGTCCTTGGAGGTGCACTGTGCCTCTGTAGGGGTTTTCGTTGTATCCACCCTGTCGTCGTTCTTGGATTCTCTTGTCGCTCTTTCGCTGTAAAGGGTGAACGACTCCACGCATCCAGGATCTCACGACGCGCATCTTGATACTGGATGGGAAATTCACAGGAGATTCTGGACCGTCGAAAATAAATATGTCGTAGGCGAATGATCCCAGATAACCTCCCAAAAGAGGGCCAGTGATGCCACCGGTAGCCCACCACCAATCATGGAACGTCCAAAGCTGCTTTGGAAATCCGACCATGGAAAGAAAGATTCGAGGGCTGAAGTCTCTAGCTGGGTTCATGCCGAAAGGCGACAGGTAGCCAAAAGTCGAGCCCAACGCCGTGACAGCAAAACCTAGAATCAGCGCATTCATACCGCGCGCAGGATTGATATTGTGACTGTCACCAACAGCGAAGATGATTATATGGATAATGGCAGTACAGGTGACCTCATTGAACCAAGCTGATGCTGTTGGGATTCCATCGGCTGGGGCAGTATAGAATGCGGTCCCTGTCTGCACTGTCCACCCGTCCGGATCAAGCTTCCGTAATGCCGGATAGTAGAGTATGAAGATCCATGCTGTTGCTGCGAAAGCTCCCAAGAACTGGGCCAACCAGAACGAGAACATTCGTCTGAAAGGAAAGCCTCGGTAGAACCACAAATTCAGCGTCAAAACTGGATTGAGGTGGGCACCTGAGTAGCCACCAGCAATGTAGATACCACACATTTGGCCGATCCCCCACGACAGGACAACGATTGTGTAGTTAGATTTATCACCACCGACAAACTCTTGGCAAGTCGCGGCAAAGCCGATGGAAAGGAAAACAAACATGCCCAGGAACTCAGCAAGTTCCGCGTGGCACCTGATACGAAATCTGTAGATCAGGCCAAAGTCTTTTACTCCGAACGCTTTCGAATGGTGGTGATGATGGCTATCGTCTGCTGCGCATTCTTCTCCACATTCTGCGTCGGGGTGGTGATGGTGGTCTTTGTGCTTGTGAGTCTTAGATTTCTCGGATAGAAGGTGGTGTAGATAGTCTCGATACCCAGTCCTGGTCACCTCTGGAAAAGGTTTCGCCTGGCCAAAGAGTTGTGGTGGCTCCGGTTTGGCACGGTGAGGCCGGTCGATCAAGCTGTACAAATGGTCACGCTCTTTATCGCCCGCATGGGGTAGAGGCGGCTTGGCGTGATGATGCTTGCTGGTCTCGAAACCGCCTCTGTGTCTCAAATCATCCCAGTGGTCGTGGCTGTGAACGGGATGGAGGCTGTTGTCGCTGCTACTACAACAATTGTCACAGCAACCATCGGCGTCAGCCATTAGTCGTGAAAAGTCTCCGTGTGACTGGTCGAGAAGCGAACTTCGATGTTTTGGGCTTTAGAGTGTAAATGCCCAGTAAATGCGCAGGCTCTCCTGCAAGCGAGCTGAAGAAGGGCCGAAAAGGCTGCACACTCTTAACCTCGCTTTATGTCTAAGTCAAGCACCGATATTCGATGGTTGACATTCTTTTAGGAATTTCGTTGGTTACGGTCACTCGCCCTAACCGCGTAAGTTTTTCCGGTTTCACAAGTTGTGGGCCTATACCCGATTTCGGTGTATTTTGGCCGGCTGACAATGAATCTGGCTGCGTTTTTGAGGCATTGGCTCAAAAGATGCTCGATCTTAAATACGCATATCTACTGTACGGTGCAAACGGTTTATAGCGCTCTTCGGGCATGTGACGAGCGCCGTGCTGGGGGTGGGCAGGTATCCCAACACGAAGGGTCTCTCGTAGCCTTTTTGACACTTGACGCAAGAGCGAGTTCCGTGCGAACCCTTTACCAGCGAGCACGGTAGTGGTACGGTTTTATTCAGTCAACCGTCGCTACCCACATAGAAGGTACCTAGCCAGACAGAGGTCACATGCCACATCTTTGCACGCTCTCGGCCCCTCCTCCCTCATAGGCGCTTGCTCTGAGTACTTTGTCATTATACTGATGCAGGCATATATCACACATACATTAGAGGAATGATATATTTCAACGCACGTGATATTACCTGTAACTCTACTATTTCTTCTGCTTCGGGAAGGGTCTAGGGCGGAGCGCTGAAGCTCATGCGCCGCCGACGTCGCCTCCGCCGCCGCCGCCGCCGCCCGCGCGCTCGCCCGCCGCCCAGATCGAGGACGGGGGCCGAGAGGGATAGGGGAGATGGATAACACGCCCACCTTCTATCTCATCGATCCCATATACCATAACCCCACATAGAATAAGGCGTGAGACAGCGGCTAGAGCGGGCTAATCACTTCACGTGACGCCTGCTCTGGACCGTTACGCCCTGGACTCGGCAAAGTTATGAGATAGTGCCTCCCAGACCGGTCCACAGCTGTTCGCGACCCTTGCCATTACATAAAGGATGCAACGTCTATATAATTGCATTCTTCGTTCGCCCAAGATTCAGAGATTAGCTCTACTTTCTTCAGCGCTTCACTTTTCCACCGAGTCGTCCGAGACTAAACCCATGGTTCACAAAAAAGTTGTCATTATTGGAAGCGGCCCCGCCGCGCACACCGCCGCCATTTATTTGGCCCGTGCGGAGATCAAGCCGACGCTCTACGAGGGGATGCTGGCCAACGGCATCGCTGCGGGCGGCCAGCTCACGACGACGACAGACATCGAAAACTTCCCGGGCTTCCCGCAGGGCATCTCGGGCTCCGGGCTCATGGACCAGATGCGTGCCCAGAGCGAGCGCTTCGGCACCGAGATTATCACAGAGACTATTTCCAAGGTCGACCTGAAGAGCCGGCCGTTCAAGCTGTGGTCTGAGTTCGACGAGGACACCGCCATCACTGCCGACGCCGTCATCATCGCTACTGGTGCGTCTGCGAAGCGCCTGGACCTCCCGGGCGAGGAGCAGTACTGGCAGTCTGGTATCAGCGCCTGCGCCGTGTGCGACGGTGCCATCCCCATTTTCAAGGAGAAGCCCCTCGCCGTTGTCGGTGGCGGCGACTCCGCTGCTGAGGAGGCTCTGTTCCTGACGAAGTATGGCTCGAAGGTGTACGTCCTGGTTCGCCGCGACCAGCTCAGAGCGTCCAAGATCATGGCTGAGCGCCTCACCTCGAACCCCAAGGTCGAGGTTCTGTGGAACACCGTGCCCGTCGAGGCCAAGGGCGACGGCAAGCTGCTGAACAGCCTCACCGTTGAGAGCACGAAGACTGGCGAGAAGCGGGACATCTCCGTGAACGGTCTTTTCTACGCCATTGGCCACACGCCGGCGACGGCGATCGTGCAGGACTCCGGCCTCGACCTTGACGAGCAGGGCTACATCCTGACCAAACCCGGAACCGCGGAGACGTCCATCCCGGGCGTGTTCGCCGCAGGCGACGTCCAAGATAAGAAATACCGCCAGGCAATCACATCTGCAGGGTCTGGATGCATGGCTGGTCTCGATGCCGAGCGCTACATCTCCGATAACGAGTCGGGCAACACGGTTTCCGCGCAGGATGCCTAAAAGATCACGACCCTTAGATTTTTATGACTTACAAACATATATATATACAACTATATATATAATTATTTTTTAGACGTCGCTTCCATAGCCAGAAAGACACGTTTTGTAACCGTCTTGTTATAGCAATAGCGATCTCTCATTGCACATCGAATACTAATGTAATTGCGACCACCATACCCATCTTTCTGTAATTTCGTGGACGCGCGTAGCTGGCCGCGCGCACCCGCACTGGCTGGTCCCCAGGAGAGGGTCGCCAGATTTTCCGGTGGTTGAGGTGCAGCGGCATACTATCACCAGAAGGGTTCGCGCCCTGAAATTTTCATTTCATGTCACTGTCGCCGGATGCCACGGACTTGTACAATGCGATGCTGAAAGAGCCCGGCGTCACGTTTTCGCAGCGTGACCTCGAGGAGATTCTCGGTCCCGAGAAGCAGGCGTCGCTCGTCGACTATCTGCGCGAGCTCATCCAGCACCAGCAGGTGAAGCTCCTGCAGGAGAGCGACGGCCGGCTGTTCTACCAGGTTGTGACGGAGCAGGTGGCGCGGCTAGTCCGCGACATGTCGCCCGACGAGGCGATGGTCTACTCGTATGTGGAGGCGTCCGGCCGCGAGGGCATCTGGACGAAGACCATCCGGATGCGCAGCGGGCTCCACCAGCACGTCGTCAATCGCTGCCTGAAGTCTCTGGAGGCGAAGCGCGTCACCAAAAGCATCAAGTCCGTCAAGTTCCCGACGCGCAAGATCGTCATGCTGTACCACCTGCAGCCGTCGATCGAGGTGACGGGCGGGCCCTGGTTCACCGACACGGAGCTGGACTCCGAGTTCGTGAACCTCATGCTGAGCGTCGTGTGGAAGTTCGTGGCGCGCGAGACTTTCGGCAACGTCGAGGGGCAGGTCCCCCAGGTCTCGCAGCTGCCCGGCTCGGCGCGCTACGCCTCGCTCGACGACATCCACGGGTTCGTCGAGCAGGCGCAGCTCTCGACCGTCGAGCTCACGGACCAGGACATCACGTCGCTGTGCGACGTGCTCGTCTTCGACCGCAAGCTCGAGCGCGTGGACGCGACGCACTACCGCGCGACGTGGCTCTCTGTTCTGCAGGACCAGGGCCGCGACGAGCACAGGCTGCCTGTTCTTGCTCCGCCCATCTAGGCGCCTCCAATCAATTGTGAACAGATATCGTGCTGCGCAATTCAATTAGCATAAAAATTTTCAGCAAACTGCTTAGCCGGCCGCATAGTCAGCCGCTCAGCGGTCGGCATTGGGCGCGCATGGAGGAGCGGAAGGCCATATGAATGAATAATTTACAGAAGTAATGTTTCAGTGTTACGTTAGATTGCGGGAATCGAGTGAAGTGGCTGGGCAGGCCAGGACGTCGGCCCGCGAAGGGACCGAGGCAGAAAATAATAAAATAAACAAAACAACACGAGCAGCAGTCACGCGAGGCGCGACGAGGCAGCGCGCTCTAGCGCGCCTGAAGGGAGAGCTGCTCAACCATCTGCTGCAGCTGCTTGATTGTCGAGTGCTTGACCTCGAGGTCCTTGTTGAGGCGGTCGCGCTCGGCAATGAGGTTCGCCTCCCACTTGTTGAAGCGCTCGACCTCCATGTTGACCTGGTCCGTGAAGGCCTTGCGCAGGTTCTGCTCCTCCTCCTTGTAGCGCGGGTTCAGGCTGCGGCGGTCGCCGCGCTGCCCGGCCTGCTTCGCGCCCTTGTGCTGCTTGTAGAAGGCCGCGTAATGCTTCTCGTGCGTGGAGTGGATGAGGTCGAGCATGTGCGTGCGGATGAGCAGGTTGCGCAGCTTCTTGAAGTCGCAGTGCTGCTCGTTCTCGACCTCGGCGACGCCCCAGAGATATTGGCGGCCGCGCACCAGCTCGCCGCGCGCGTTGGGCACCTCGCGGTCGCCCGCGCCAATCACGGAGTAGGGGAGCTGGTCGGCAAACGGCTTGCCCGTCTGCAGATCGGTGGGGGTATACACGTCGATGCCGTTCACGCCCAGCACCTCGCGGATGCGGTCCTTGAACAGCGCCATCTCCTCGCTGTCGAGGGTGTCTGCGCGGGCAACAACGGGGATCACGTTCACGCGCGTGCTGAGCGCCTTGAGCGCCTCGATGTCGAGCGGCTTCAGCAGGTGGCCCGTCGGGCGGATGAAATATATGCACGCGTGGACGCGCAGGTCCGAGAGCTTCGCGCGATCGGGCTGCTGGTCCTGGATCATGTACTGCTCGTGCTGATCGTCGAGAAAGCTGACGATCGGGCCCCACGCCTCGTTGTTGTCCACATTGTCGCCAAACCCGGGTGTGTCGATGACGTTCACGCGCAGCGTGAAGCCCTTCTCCTCGATCTCGGCGCGCGTCACGCCGATCTCCACGGTCTTTCGCACGGGCTCCTGGTGTCGCCCGTGGTCGTCGGCGCGTGCCTTCAGGTTGGTCGACAGCAGCGTGTTAATGAACGTCGTCTTGCCGAGACCAGACTCGCCAACCACCATGACGGTCAGAGTCGTGCCGGACTTGGCAAGCTGCCGGTACCGCTGGTTCGGTAGGTTCGCTATCCCCACGGATGTCCGCTGCATGTGGTTGTTTGTGTTTCGTGGTCTCGAAAGACGCGTCTTACCTCGTCCCCGGTTGACTAATAGTCCCGGCTGGCGCCTCGAGGTGAGCTGAAGTGAGCCACCGTTCTTTCACAGGGGGGGGAAAGGGGGCGCGAGAGGGTTGTGTGGGAAGCACGTCCAGTGCTGGGAAAATCCCAAGATAGTTTCACCGCTCGGCACTTGCAGCCGCCATATGAGCACAAAATATATATATAAAATAGGTAATGTCAGATATTCAGAGGTATATGTTTCGACCGCGTATTTGAAGACGGCAATCGGGCGTGTTCTTGTGCTTCAGGGTCTTGCCGTAGCGCTGTCTCATCTACACTCGGGTGAGACATGCCTGGAGGAGTGCTCAGAAACACAATTGCCCTTGGCAGAGTAGCGCTTCTCAGTAGGAGCGAGATCTAGACTGGAAGCTGCCTATGTATCATCTTTTGGATGGTCACTTGGCCAGCGACATCGTGGTCTTGCGAGCCAGTTCAGGCCCAAACTTACGTGCGTTATCCTAGTCCATGCTAGTTGCGAAGGCAGTGTACAATTCGATTTAGTGTGATGAGTTCGTAGCAGTTTGAGCGAACTCCTCAAATTTAGATTCGGCCGGATACATCGTTCAGTTAGCTTCCGACCTTGATGACGGCAAAGAGGAAGCGCAAAGACAACTTCATATAAACAATTGGTAGCCAAAATGTCACTTCGGCGTTCGGCCAACTCGATTTATGTGCCTCTACTTATCCGGCTTAGCTTCACTTTTTCCACCGCCTGAAGTCTGGTCGAGCCTGGACTATCACATGATCCACGTTGGCCACACACTCAGCGCTAAGTGCCTCATCGAAAGTGCTCTCTCTTTGACGAACGCCACTGTCGCTGCTCTCCATGCTGATTCGAGGGCTGACGCGAAGCGTGGCGCCTGCGCTGGGTGTACGGCAGACGCTGAGATCCGCGGGCCTGGCGGCGCGGCCGCTCTCCACGGGGCTTGCCGCGTCGCGCGCCCGGCTGCCCATCAAGATCGGCGGCCTCCACCTCGGAAGCATATTTCGTGCGCAGGATTCTGGCTCGGACCGCCAGCCGCGGGCCGGAGACGGCGGCCAGAACAGCCAGAAGGGTGGCAGCCAGAAGCCCATGCCGCCAGACCTTCGCCAGGTCGCGTTTTGGGGCTTCACCACCGCCGTCTTCACGGCCTACTTGCTGAGCTCCTCGGCAATGGGCGGCGAGCCGCTCTCGTGGCAGGAGTTCCGCAAGGACTACCTCGACAAGGGGCTCGTCGATCGCATCGTCGTGGTCAACAAGACGCAGGGCCGCGCCATCCTGAAGGGCGGCGAGGGCCCGCGCTGGGTCGTCTTCACGGTCGGCAGTATTGATACCTTTGAGCGCAACATGGACGACGCCACGCGCACACACGCCACCGCCGACGTGCCGGTCTCGTACCACAACGAGACCAGCGTCAGCTCGATCGTGCTCTCGCTGCTACCGACGCTGCTCATCATCGGCGGCCTGTGGTACCTCACGCGCAGGGGCATTCAGAACACGGGACAGTCCGGCATCTTCAACATGGGCCGGAGCACGGCAAAGCGCTTCAACGAGGAAAAGGACGTCAAAATCAAGTTTTCGGATGTCGCGGGCGCCGAGGAGGCCAAGGCCGAGATCATGGAGTTCGTGCAGTTTCTGAAGGAGCCGTCGAAGTACGAGGCTCTGGGCGCGAAGATTCCGCGCGGCGCCATTCTCAGCGGGCCGCCGGGCACGGGTAAAACCATGCTTGCGAAAGCCACCGCCGGCGAGGCCGGCGTGCCCTTCTACTCGGTCAGCGGCTCGGAGTTCGTGGAGATGTTCGTGGGCGTTGGCGCGTCGCGCGTGCGCGATCTGTTCGCCACCGCCCGCAAGGAGGCCCCGGCGATCATTTTCATCGACGAGATCGACGCCATCGGCCGCTCGCGGTCGCAGTCCGGGCAGTTCGGCGGCGGCCACGACGAGCGCGAGGCAACGCTGAATCAAGTGCTGGTCGAGATGGACGGCTTCTCCACCGACGACCACGTCGTGGTGCTGGCCGGCACGAACCGCGCCGACGTGCTGGACAAGGCGCTGATGCGTCCGGGCCGTTTCAGCCGGCACATCACGGTGGACAAGCCCGACGTGAACGGCCGCAAGGACATCTACAAGGTCTATCTGCAGAAGATCAAGATCGCTGCCGACGACACCGCCGACGTTCTGGCGAACAAGCTGGCCGCGCTCACGCCGGGGTTCGCCGGCGCCGACATCTCGAACTGCGTGAACGAGGCGGCGCTGATCGCCGCGCGCGAGGACGCCAAGTCTGTTTCTTGGAAACACTTTGAGCGGGCCGTGGAGCGCGTCAGCTTCGGCCTCGAAAACAAAAACAAGGTGATCAGCCCCGAGGAGAAGAAGGTCATCGCGTACCACGAAGCGGGCCACGCCATCTGCGGCTGGTACCTGAAGGACTCGGACCCGCTGGTCAAGGTGACCATTATCCCACGGGGCGAGTCGCTGGGCTACGCGCGCTACCTGCCCTCGGACCTTCCGCTCCCGAACAACGTGGAGCTGATGGACCGCATGATCATGGCGCTGGGCGGCCGCGTCAGCGAGGAGCTGAACTTCAGCACGACGAGCTCGGGCGCCTCGTCCGACTTCCAGAAGGTCACGCAGATCGCCACCAACATGGTGATGCAGTGGGGCATGTCGAAACCGATTGGCTGGGTCAATTACGACGAGCCCGAGGGCTACTACACCAAGCCTTACTCGGGCGCGACCGCGGAGATCATCGACAAGGAGGTGCGCACCATCGTGGACACCGCCTACGATCGGTGCCGGGCGCTGCTCACCGAGAAGAGCGAGCAGGTCCGCATCATCGCCGAGGCGCTGCTGGAGCGTGAGACGCTCGAGCGGTCCGACTTCGTCAACCTGATCGGCGAGCGGCCCTACCCGGACAACTCTGTCGAGTTCCGCTACCTGCAGGGCGAAGGAGTGCTGGACAATGTGGGCAAGACCCCCGCGTCCGACGCAGAACAGAAAAAGAAGCCGGACGGGGAGGCCGCGGCGCCACCATCGCATTGAACATGACTCTATGATTGTACTAGATATGACGTGCAGTAGGATTCTAGTAGATTGTACATAGATTTAGACTGACATGACTACATCCTGGTGGCGGCGCTGTCCTGTCTCGACGCTGAGACCATGTCACAATGTGAAGACGCACTGAGGCCAGCAGCCACTTTAGTAAGTCTTCCATTCTTCTTTTATATTAGAATTACTCTAATTGTGCTTTTAATACAAGTATTCCCTTCTATAGTGGCTTCATGCCGGTAGCGCGTGCGGGTGCTGATCGCACGGCATAACTAGCCCGCAGCCACTTTAGTAAGTCTTTCGTTCCTCTTTTACGCTTGAAATGCTGCAATTGTGCACTTAGATTAAGTATGCCCTTCTGTGTTGGTGCAGGTAGCGCGTGTGGGTGCTGATCGCAGGGCACAACCAACCCGCACCCGCCACCCGCCGTGGCCTGCAGCCGGCGCGCAAATTTCACTAACCCATGAAAATTACAAACGGCGCAAATTGAAGGCAGTGCGTAGGCAGAGCGGCTGCCACCAGCGTCTATGCCATGCGTGATATGCGAAAAGCCAGACCAGGAAACTAAATACAAGTGTCCGAAATGCGGCTCCAAGTACTGCGGCGTGAGCTGCTTCCGCACGCACAAGGAGCAGTGCGCGGCCGCAGAGGCCGCAGCCGCACGCGGCAGTGCGCCAGCGGCGGCGCAGCCGCCCGCGAGCACGCTCGAGCCCGGAGGCGCCGCAATTGCGAAGGAGGAACCGTTTGAGGCCGCGCTGCGCAACGACCGCGTCCAAGAGCTGCTGCGCTACGAGAGCGTGCAGAGGCACCTGGCGCTGGTCGTGCGCATCCTGAACGAGCCGAAGCTCAGCGGCGAAGCGAGCCAGGAGGGGCGGCAGATGGTAGCGCTGAAAAAAATACGCGAGCTGCGCAAAGGCGGGCGCGAGGCGAACGCCGCCATAGAGGAGCTCGCGGTGCTGGTCGCCGGACTGCTTGGCGACCAGCCGCCGCCTGGCCAGTGAGGGCGCGGCGCGCGGAGCAACCCAGCGTCCTTCCCGAGTAATAGCCTGCCGCGCTTGGTCAACAGGGGGCGTGCCCTTCGATCCTTCGCATGACCAAGGCACGCATGGTTCCTGTGCACTGATTCGTTTCTCGTGCGTCTATACGGGCATTCCCCTAGCCCTCTAACCCCGCCTTAGATGCGGGTGCGGGCGAAGTGACACATAGAGCCGAACTGCAGGTCGCGCCGATCCGTCCCATCCCGCGGTTGTTCCTGTGTCTCGACGTAACAAAGTTGCCGAGCCATTAGAAAAAAAACTAAATCAGCCTCTCTGGTGAGCCTCGCTAGCCTGCCAGTAAACAGAAAGAAGCACCTAGATTTCTCGTCCGCGTAGACACAGCTTTTCGTTGAAGATGCTGTCCCGTAGAATCTGTCGTTTGAACGCTGCGCGCAGCGTTTCCTTCTGGGCGAAGGTACCCCAGGGCCCGCCTGACGCTATTCTCGGCATCACCGAAGCTTTCAAGCGCGACCAGTCGCCGCAGAAGATCAACCTCGGCGTCGGTGCCTACCGCGACGACAAGGGCAAGCCGTACGTGCTGCCCAGCGTCCGCGTCGCCGAGAGCATCAACCTCAGCGAGGAATTGGACAAGGAGTACGCCGGAATCACGGGCATTCCCAGCTTCGTGAGCAACGCCGTTGAGCTCGCGTACGGCAAGGACTCCCAGGCGATCAAGGACGGCCGCGTCGCTGCCACACAGACCATCAGCGGCACCGGCGCCCTTCGCGTCGGCGCCGAGTATCTCGCGCGGTTCCTGCCTGCCAAGAAGATCCTGCTGCCGACCCCGACCTGGGCCAACCACAAGGCCGTCTTCACGGCGGCCGGGATCGCCGTCGAGAGCTACCGCTACTACGACGCGCAGAAGATCGGCCTGGACTTCGACGGCCTCATCGCCGACCTGAAGAAGGCCGAGCCCGGCACCGCCGTCCTGCTCCACGCGTGCGCCCATAACCCGACCGGTGTGGACCCCACGAAGGAGCAGTGGCACGAGATTTACGAGACCGTCAAGGCGCGGGAGCTGTTCCCGTTCTTCGACATGGCCTACCAGGGGTTCGCGTCCGGCAACTGCGACAACGACGCGTACGCGGTCCGCTACTTCGTCGACAAGGGCACTCCGGTCGCGCTGTGCCAGTCGTTCGCGAAGAACATGGGTCTCTACGGCGAGCGCGTGGGCGCCTTCTCTCTCATCACCGAGAGCAAGGAGGAGACTGACCGCGTCCTCAGCCAGATCAAGATCTTGATTCGTCCGCTCTACAGCAACCCGCCCATCAACGGTGCCCGCATCGCCTCGCGGATCCTGGCCACTCCCGAGCTCAGGTCGCAGTGGCTCGAGGAGGTCAAGGACATGGCCGACCGCATGATCGCCATGCGCAAGCTCCTCCGCACGAACCTCGAGACCCTCGGCTCCTCCAACAACTGGGACCACGTCACGTCGCAGATCGGCATGTTCTGCTACACCGGGCTCAAGCCCGAGCAGGTCGACCAGCTGGCCAAGGAGTACTCAGTCTACGGCACTCGCGACGGTCGCATCTCGATCTGCGGTATCAACAACGGCAACGTCAAGTACCTGAGCGAGGCGATTTACAAGGTCGCGGGCTGAACCAAGCCTTCAACTAGGGGCCAATTCTCGACGCGACCTAGACGCGCCTTGCGCCACTCCCCCACCTTGTAATAGCGTCCAATTTCGATTTACAATATTTACTTTAGCCTAGAGGTAGACACTCCCCGAGCGTTCGGACCGCAGAACTTCCAGACTGGAAATGTGAGTAGGTGCAGTCTTCACGCATATTCTCCTCACACATGTCGCTCGCGTATGCACCTACGATGGATCACCGATCTACCTGACCTCGCCCTACGATCTAAAAGATCGAACGTTAGCGCGGCTCGGGCTCATGATGGAATGAGCGAGGACTTGTTCAAGCCACTTTACAAAGCTCACAGGAGAGTGCAACTTGAAAACGCGAGTGGCGTTTTTGACCTCAGCTCAAAGTCTAGTATTGTGCGATGTGGTGACTATGAGCTTCGGAACACGGGTGGCACATGGTCCACTTCGGCATTGCCAGGTTTGAGAATCTATGCAAGCGCGCTCTCTGCTTCTCAGCAAGCTCAGCTCGTTAAGGAATCCACTCGAGATTTCTTGAGCAGTCCCGAGCATTTGACGAACTTGGATGCACACTACGACCTGCCACGGCCAGTGCGTCTGTTCGATACCCTTGAAGGAGCAGCCTCGAGAATTGATTCTGCTAAGGCAGAGCTGGCTCGGGACAAACTCCGCTGGGTAACTCTTGGCGGTCAATACAACTGGACGTCGAAAGAGTACCCCTCATTCGAGCCAGGCACCCCTGGCTGCCCGCTTTTCCCGGACTCTCTCACCAAGGACACCTGCCTGCAGTATGGAATGCGCCCTGAAGCAGCTATAGTGAATTACTACAGCGACGGCGACATCCTGTCACCACACCAAGATGTAGCTGAGCTCACAAGGCGGGACTTAGTGAGCATCAGCCTGGGCTGCACTTGCATCTTCTATATCGGCTCTGAACGGCACGGTCGTGCGCCACTCGCGCTACTTTTACGCTCAGGGGACGTAGTTGTAATGGGAGGTGAAGCTCGGTATGCGTACCACGGTGTTGGTAGAGTCTTCGCGGGCTCTGCTCCAGATTACCTTGGCAGTCCGAACGTCTGCAGCGACCCCCAATTCCCAACGTGGATGAAGAATCACCGAATCAACATCAATGTACGACAAATGCGCGCTGGCTAGGTGCTATATGGAGCTATTCTTGGTTTATTTGGAAAGGGTAAGAGTAAACACCTTTGTTTTGTAGACTGTCGACTCCTTAGTCTCCGTCGTCATCAACGTAGTAGTCTGACGGACTGTCGACAGACCGTGGCAAATGAGGGCGCTGCTGCTCGCTCCGGTGCTAGCCGCCTGGTTAGACTCTCGCGAGCTGGATACGTGAGAGGACATGCTCGAGCCCACTCCGACTTGTCGAGCCGTGGGAGAGGCTTGGCTGTGAGAAAGCACAGGAGCTTGCGTTGTCAACGAGGCGGTTTCGCCCAGGTCTGTGGCAAGGCTCGTTGTCGAGCAATCGACAGTAGTGTAGAACGTCATGTAATCTGTGACGATATCGACACCTGCCGGGATGGCGATGCTCATCAGAGGCGGGGTGTAGGTAGACTCTGCAGGCGTGAATTCGCGTGAGTCAGTGCCAGTAGAGAAGGTGCTGGCTGAGTCCGGTATCGGTGTCGTAGCCAGGAAAATGATAGAGGACGATGTGGAAGAAGAGTCTTCGGGTCGAGTGGCAGCCAGACTCGTGGTGCGCTGATAAAAAGTGGCGGTAGAGGTGGGCGTCGAGCTAACTTCATTCTCAGAAGTCTCCGGGGTGGTACGTTGAGAGGATGCTTGGCCAAAGTACACGAGCGAGGTACCAGCAGGAGCGACATAGGTTTCGACGGCATTGAATGGCGTCGGTGCTTCAATGAATTGAGCAATTGCACCGAGCAGGCAAGTTGCAACAGTTAGTAACTTGAAGTTCATTTTAGTGCAAGTCTTCCGTTGGTGACTTTTTCTGGAAGTAGCTGATAATGAGACTGGAATTATGAAAGGAAGGGAGTATTTAAAGCTGTTTACACTCATGCATATCCCCTGACCCAGCGCATAAGGTACGAAGTTTGAAGCTTTTAAGGCTCAACATTGTTGCAGGTCGGCAAGGTTGTCGCAAATAGTCTTTGTACGCCTCAATTAGGTTTATCTCAACTAAATTTTATTATTGAATGGAAATTTGAGTGTGATAGGGAATTAAGCTCACTGATCAGACTTCTATACATCCATTTAAGCTAATGTATATGGCCACTGCCAGGAGAAACGCAATTCCAAGGTTCAGTAGAATGTCTTCGTACCTTAAGCATGGGAGAAGTGACTAAATTCAATTACGGCCGTCTTGAGTGAAAGCTTCTGCGAAATTCGTTGACGAGCGAAGTCCTGATAAATTGGTGTGCAACCCTTGCACCTAATCGCTAAAGGTGTGAACAATCACCAGAATAGGCCTGGGTTCTTGGGAGATGCCCATCCAGCGGCGGCACTTCGATCAGCTCTGTACAGCCAAGAGCTGGAGCTCCTCGGTGGCCGTCCTCGCACATATCGACTTGGATGCATTTTATGCTCAGTGTTTGACCGTTCACTATGGCTACAACCCCGCTGAACCCTTAGGGTGCAGACAATGGGATGCTTTGATAGCAATAAACTACCCAGCACGCAAGTTTGGACTGAAAAGAGGTGTTTCGGTTGAAGAAGCTACCAAGCTCTGTCCAGGGATCCATCTTCCACACGTTGCGACATTCAAGAAAGGGGAACTCAGTTGGGATTTTCATGACAGCCCTGATGCGAGCAACTACAAGGTCAGTCTCGATCATTTCCGCCGAGAGTCCCGCAAGATCTTCGCAGTATTTAAAGAACACTTTAGATGCGTTGAGAAAGCCGGAATCGATGAAGGCTTCGTCGACCTTGGCCCCGAGGTCCACAAAGAGGTACTGCAACGATTTCCGAATCTAGCCCAAAACGAGGATGATATACCCCTGTCTCATGACGAGCTATTGGATATAGGCGCTGAGCTGGTACTCAAGGTGCGACTGCAAATCCACGAAAAGTTCCAGTACACATGCTCGGCCGGCATTGCGCCCAACAAGCAGCTAGCCAAGCTCGGTTCGGGCTACAATAAGCCATTTAATCAGACCGTTGTTCATTCTACAGACATGTTCCAGTTCTTGTCAAAGTTCCGTATAACCGACGCATGGGGATGGGGCGGGAAGCTGGGAAAGGAGGTCTTGGCCGCTTTGAATATAGGGGAGGATGTCGAGGACCAATGTAAATTTGTTCGTGACAATTTCAGCAAAACAGATTTGCAGCATGCACTTAAGGGGGATGTGATCCTCGCACAAACACTGTTCGACATGGTAAGAGGCCAGCATTCGAATGAGTTTCATCCCAGGACACTAATAAAGTCAATGGCTGCAGTCAAGAACTTTACGCGAAATGGCCACCTCAAGTCTTATGAAGACGTCGAAGCTTGGATTCTTGTATTTGCGGCTGATTTATCGGGAAGGCTTTGGGATTTGCAGGAGGACCTAGGGAACGAAGTAGTCCCGAAAACCATCACGCTTCGTCAATTTAAGGCTGGCCAGCTCATTAGTAGACAGAATCACTTCCGATTTTCGGGCACAGCTCTCACCGACTTCCGCGAGCAGATCTTCAGCCAGGCTTCGGCGATTGCCAAATCTTGGGTCTTGCTTCCATGCACTTACCTTGTTGTTGAGATTTCAAATCTCTACGAATTGCCGCGAGAGCGGCTTGCCTTCAAAGCCAATACGATAGCTCCGAGCGAGCCCTCTCCTTCCAAGAAGCATAGAGCCGATGACAGTGAGGAGCAACTGTTCGTAGGTGATCTTGATGAACTGAACGAAAGTTGTACAAAGTGTGGGAAAGCAATTCCACAAAACGCCATGCAGGAGCATCTCGACTGGCATTTTGCGAAGAGTCTTCAGCAACAGGAAGGCAACATACCTACATCCCCGCCTGCCTCGTCACCTCGCAAAGAAGCTAAGAAAAAGAGCCCGGCCAAAAAGAAGAAGCTTGACAAACCTATTGACAAAAACAAAGATCAGAAGAGCATCCTAGAGTTCTTTCGAAAGTGACTTCATGAGTTTATGAGTTTATGAATGTATGATATATTTATTTTAAGCATTGGCTACAGTGCTTCAATGATCTGGTCATCCTGCGTTTGACGCCATCAACTTCACCAACCTGCTCGTTGATGGTTTTGTTGTTGTTACTTTATCGCAACCCTAACGCCTTGCACCTGCGCGGTGCACACGCGAGAATGAGACATGGGAGCCACGAGACTAAGAAATTGACGGTCTCGACGGCTCGGCGGATTTCCAAGGACGCCGAGAAGACCCTTCAGAACACCTTCGAATTTCGTGACATACTCACGAGAGACCTCAAGCAAGCTACAAGTCTGAAGGCTGAATATGACCGCCTTGTGGATGCTTTATCCAACCAACGAAAAGCCAACGAAGTGTACTCGCTGACAGAAGCTGAGGCCTTCGATCAAAGAATAGACGAGTTGAAGAAGTCTATCGACGTCATCGAGGGTCAGCTAGATGCTGAGGCCTCATCTCTTGAGAGCCTGGAAAGCATGTTGAAAGACACTGACTCAAACCTTCAGGAGATACAGTCTAATACGGACGAGGCGATGCATTCTATACACAAAGACCTTGAGTTCTACCGTGAGACCCTAGGCTTAAAAATTGCACCCGATGCAAGGGGGTTCCGCGTGTCCTTCTCGGATAGCGACGCCTCGGCGCTCCTATCCTTTAATGAAGATAGTGGGATAGCACTCCAATGCGGTCAGGAGGAGGTCTTGATTGATAATGAGGATCCGCTCTCGGTCCTGAAGCTACTTTCTCAGGCAAGAGCCTCAACCATGCCTTCGCGTGTGGGTGACGCCCTTTGATCTGCATAACTATTTATACCCTTTTTCTCTGAAGGGATGATCATTTTATTTATTTATTGGGATCATATAGCACTACTCATGATGTCCAGCGGAGCCGTCAGAACACTGAGCCCTGCAAAGCTCTTTCGGTTAGCTCTCGTTGAAGGAGCCTCTCCCGAAATTTCATATGCTGCTCTATAAACGAGGAGTCGTCCCTCAGTCTCAGGATCCTCAAAATCACGTCATCCAGTTGCGGTGTTGTGCGCTGGGCGTTTTGCAGCTGTATGGCCTGATGCTCAATGATTGACTTATTGCGATGAGCCATGACGGTCCTCTGCCGAGCTATCAATTCCTGGTTGCCAGCAAGCGCTCGCAAGCTCGTCTTCACCACCTTTTCGCACTCAACTCTGAGTTGCCTGGTTGGAAGGTCGTAATAAACAGGTATGGCCATAATTTGCTGATAGCTTTGGCTTTGAAGCCTCTCCAGGCTGGGACCTGCACCTCCACTGTGAAAGAAGTCTCGGAGAGATTTGAGCCAAGAGTAGACTGCTTCCATCTCAGCGTTGCTCAGTTGTGTTTGCGACGTCCGGCGAAAGTCGAGGGGCGGAATGATCAGCAACTCCAATGCCTCAAGAACTATATCCCAGGTTCCCGAGAGTACCTCTATTCTTAGCTCAGGCGTCAAAGTTCCAGCTAATGTGGCAAAGTTTTCGTTGAGGTAGTCATAGAGGGGTACAAGACAATCATCGATGGCCTTCTCCTGCGCCGGCGATTGCTCAGGCATTGACGCGGCTGGTTTTCCGAGCCATGAGTTGAAGCTTTTCTGGAGCTGAGTGACGCCTGTCTGGACACTAGATGCTAGACTGCCTGGCCCAGCCACCTCCCTAAGAGTCTGCCGTGAGATGATTGCAAATATGTGCCCAGAAAATTGCTTTACAATGGTATTGATCATTGTGTCCTGGGTGCGTTTCAGATAGCGCAAAGCTTTGCCAAAGTGGAACCTAATGTCGTCCTGAAGAAGGTCTATGGCCAGCATAACCTGCAATTTGCCAGGGCCAGGCTCTAGGTCAATCCACTTCAACTGGGTTCCATACTCTCTGCGAGAAAACTGAGATGGATCTAACCTGATCATAGTCTTCCCGCATAGCTCATGGTTGACCTGTTGATTGTCGCACCACAGGGTAGCTTTGAGCAATTTGGGGCGCGTGGCGTTGACTTCGAGCTCCAGTGGCTCATTCCACGAAGGATTTTTGTTCACTCCATAGGCTATGCTAGTTTTGCCCACCTGCTTTCGGCTGTCTTGGTCGACCAGTGTCACATAGTAGCCGCCACCTTTCTGGCTCAGTCCATTCGCACCTATCACAGTAAGGGTAAAGAGATACGATGAACTCCTTGATTTTCCCTGTCTGGATTTCTCTATATTCTGGACGCGCTTAGAAATGTCATCAGAGTTTAGTTTCGATTCCATTTGGTGAAGCATCTCGTAAGCCACAGCGACGTTATTGATTTTGACGCCGCACTCTCGCTTGAAAATGAAGGCATCTTGCTGCTGGCTTTGTCTTGTTGCCAAGACCGCAGCGGTTGCCTGAGCAGTCGCCTCCTTTGCATAAGCTAACCACTGCTCGTCTTGCTCCTTAGCCTTTATCCTTAATTTGGATTTTTCGGGCCTCAGTTCCTGCATAAATAGTCCAAAGAGCTGGGCCGCCCAGTCACAAAGTGCGGCCGAGATGCCACCAATGGTGATTGTAAGGAGTCTTGCAACGTAGTACTCGTCAATCCAGTGCTGTTTTTCCACTAGCGAGATGGAGGAGTAGAAAGAGTTAAAGAGATCCTTGACCGCCGCTGAGTACATCTTGTTGCTCGCCTGGTCGATAGGCATATTTGTATCCTGCTCAATGACTGGCTTAACCCACTGGCGCGAAAGATTGGCAGATTCCTTGGCCCAGTCTATAAAGTATGGAAACAGTAGTGCCTCTGGGTCAAAGTCGGCCTCGTTACCTGGCACGATTTGGGCCTGCAAATCGTGCAATATAACGAGCTCATCGTGAAGAGCCGTCATCAGATTAAAAGGAGGCACCTCTTCCCTGAAATCGTACTGTTTCATGCAGTAGTCGTATATCGGAGGAAAGTCAGAAAACAGTAGCTTTAGCTGCTGTGAGCACACAATTCGCGCAATTGCGATTTGACCAAGAAGCGGAAGCTTGTACTTGCTCTGCAATTTCCGTGCAATGCCTACGACGGCCTGAACAAATTCAAGTATGTTATTGAGGTCCAGAGAGGTGTCTCTCGGAAGAAGGTTCACGAGCCTGACATACTCTCGCTCAGCCGCTCCCTCGATCACCTCTATGATGCTTTCACGTTGCGTCTGAGTGACTTCGAGGCTTCCTCCCCACAATGATGCCAAGGATGAAAGGTTTTCCTGAATGAACTGTATGTAGGGACCCAACTTTGGTATTTTTGGCTCGAAAAGGCGAAGCAAAATCGCCTCAATGCTTTGCAGCACTATCTGTTGCAGACCTTGTACAGCATCTTTAGCAAGAACTGCATCGGGGAAGGGCCATGGCATATGATCATCTTTGAAACTGTGCACGACGTACTCACAAGCACTGGCAACGTCGGAGAGCTCAAGCTGACCAGCAGCATAGAGCCTTCTGACTGCAGACAGCATACACGATACAAATGCATGCGAAGAAATGCGCCAAAACTGCCTGACGAAAGTGATCAGTCGTCTAGTAGAGTCATCAAACAAGATTGGTGACTTGGCATCTGCTTCTATACACCTTTGTATGAAAGCAGCGAAAAAGGCCCTAACGTTGTGTGGTATAAGGTCAGGAGCAGCCTGCACAGAGCTTAGAGGGCTCGGAAACCTGTGTTCAAGGTCTGCCAGTTGGGCCATCTCTTCAGAGGCGAACGATGCCCAAGCCGTTTCCGAACCGAAATCTGATGATTGGTATAGGGGGTGCTGATTGGACTCAAGGGCGAATTTCAATTGCTGGACGAATAGGGCGCACCCTTCAAGAGAGATCGCCATTTGCTTTTCGAGGTCACGCTCGAATAGCGTTGGAGACACGAGCATGATTCTTGACACTGTATTAGCTACTCCTTCGGTGTCCATTGATTTGACTGCCTTTCTCGTGGGCTTCTTAGGCACCTTCTTTTCATCAAGGTCGGCTCCGAGTGCCGCCAATTGGGAGTCTACAGCAGGCGATCCACCAAGTTTACGGACTTGTGCTCGCAGGAGGGTCACAAATTGTATTCCCTGACTTGCGACGCTCTTGGACCCCGACACCTTCGATACTGTTCCCAGAAACTTCGCAAGGAGCAGCTCGCCAGTCTGTCCCAAATCGTCCAAACCTTGAGGCTGGCTGCTTTTGATCTCTAGGAGTTGAGCATAAAAAGCCAAGTAGGTTCTCTTGAGCATAGGCTCGACCGGCTCCGGCTGTTTGTCCAGCGCCAGGCTCTTAAAATAGGACATGAGTGCCTTCATTGTCCCTCGTGGGAGTTTCGCTGCATTGGTATTAACCGGTCTGTTCAAGCTTGGTGCGCTTGAGGCCTCTTCTTGCTTTTGAGCGTTTGCGGCCTCGTTCTTTTTGATAGCCACCACGGCAAGCTTGAGCAGATATGGGTAAAGCTCCATATCCGATACGGGAATGGACACCTGCTGCCATGCCGGTAGTTTGTCCTCAGCTTTCGACATCGAGGCTGGACTTTTGGACCGACCTTATCCTTATTTTCGTCGGAGAAGCCGAAGTCGTCTTTTTAACAGGGAGTGGTTTACGCTTTGGCTTCTTAATTTCCAGCGCTATGGCCTCCTCCCCTTTGATATTTGATTGTAAGGCAAGGGCACGTCGCGCCGACGTGCAGCCATAACATCGAAGGAGGGTTCGCGCACCATCAATTACGCAACGCAATGAGGATCCAGTCCGTACAGTTCTACCAAAGAAAGTCTTCTTCGCCCTTTTGTTCGAGGACGCGACTTTAGATAGCACGCCCAACGCTCCGGCAGCGCGACATAGGCGCCTCTTCGAGTGCGTTTAGGTGCCACACATCTGCCCCTACCCTCACCCCACAAGGGTCATAAAAGTGCAAGCTGAGCCAGACGGCGTTGGAATTGAAGCGGTAGACCGAGCGGGCTCGGGTAGGCATTGACTGGCGATGGACTTTCCATATGCCGATGCCGCGGGCATCATTCGCGCGAACCAAAAGGACATGTTCGTTGAGAACGATCTCTTCACGCAGCTGCGGGACGTTGCCCAAGGCTTCAAAGGCGTCCGCTTCACTCACAGATGGTCGGCGGAGATCCAGTCCTTCGCAACGCTCCTCTATCTCAGTTTGACCTCGCTTGCAGGTAGCCGGACCCTTGGCGAGGAGTACACAGACATATTCTTTCTGACTCCCGACCGAAAGATCCCATCAAACCTCAGAGTGGGGCTCTACGTCCTGACGAGCGGACTGACGCCCCTCGTGCTGCCGAGGCTATCGGTGAAGATCAAACAATGGCTGAGCGCGTGGCGGAAACGGAGGGCGGCTGCCGCGAGCTCAGGCGAGAAAGGCGGGGCTGTGGTGAGTACCGCCGCGGGAGCGGTGGACGAGTATGACGACGACGACGATGAGGAACAGATCCCCTCCTTTCTTGACGAGATCCTGACGCCGGCCACCCTGGTGTCGCTCAATTTGACCATATTCTACTTCAGTGGGGCCTACTACCAGCTGTCAAAACGGCTGTTTGGCCTCCGCTATGCCTTTGGGCACAGAGTCGACCCGCTCTCGCAGCCAACGGGCAGCTACGAACTCATAGGTCTGCTGATGATCATGAGAGCGTTGTTCAAAACCATCGCGCAGCTCAAAGAGAAGCTGCGGACGCCCGAGCTGGTGGCCGAGCGCCAGCTGAACCCGCGGGAGGTGGGCGTGACGCTGGAGGACGAGTCGGTCCTGCCGTTCATCAAAGGCCAGTCCCGCCAGTGCAACCTGTGCCTCGAGAGCATGCGGGCGCCGACAGTCACGCTGTGTGGGCACATGTTCTGCTGGTCCTGCATCGCGGGCTGGTGCCGCGACCAGAGCGAGTGCCCGCTCTGCCGCCAGGAGTGTCATGAGCAGCATCTGCTGTGCCTACGTGTTTGAACGAGCAAGCCGGCCCTTTCGCTTGTGTGTGCGCGCGCCGCGATGTCTAACAATACGTATCTATGAACAGTTTTTGGAGCCCATGGAGTGGAGGTGGTTTTCTCTGCTCTCTATAAATATTTACACTATCCGCAGGACGTTTCGCTGCCGTTTCTTGTCGGCTTGCTGCCTTTGGGGAAGCTGCGGCAGGCTTCCCATGTGGAGACCCTCCCGGGACTGCGGCTGCGGCTGCGGCTTGGGGCGTGTATGCAATGATGACGCGGACGACGATGCGGCGGCGCCGGGTGTAGGCAGCGCTGCTGCGCTGAGGCTGGGCGACAGCGACGGCGATGGTGAGGGAGACGCTGAGCGCGACTCTGGGTTGGAGTGCAGCGACTGGAAGAAGCTGGACTGTGCCCCGCCGCGGGAGTCGCGCAGGGGTATGCTAGTTTGTCGGGTGTTTGGGGGCGCCGCCTGGCCGTTCAGGGAGGCGCTGCTGCGTTTAGTCAATGTAGGCAGGTTCTGCATCGCTGAGACCGGCGCGCGGGACTTGTGGCTGCTCCAGCCGAGCGCGGGCGAGCTATTGCTGGTGACAACGTGTCTATTAACCGTTTGCTCGGTGCTCTTGCCGAGGCTCGGCAGGGTCGCCAGGTTGCCGATCCCACTTGCGGCGCCGACGTTGTAGCCCCAGTTGATGCGGGGCGCGGGCGCGGCCGCGGGTGTGCGCGGCTTGGCGGCGTCCGACTCGACCGCGCTCGGGCCCTTCTGCGCGGACTCCTTTTTGTGCTCCGCCTCTTCCTCGGCGTGCGTCCGCCGGTTGAGCTTGAACTCGAGGGCGCGGAGGGATTCCGCCGGCAAGCTCGCCCGGTGGGCCTTGGTGAATGCGGAGAGGAGCGCCGTGATCATCCCCGGCGCGCTGTCCGTGAGGATTCCCTCGTAGGTGGCGACAAACACCTCCACAGGGACCCTCTTTTTGAGGAACGTCTCGCTCGCCGCGTGGAGCTTGTCTATCTTCTCCTTGCTGTGGTTCGCGGCGATCTCGAGGCGCGCCTCGTAGCGCATCTTGTCGCTCTCGATCTCGTTGCGCGACGGGCCCTGGGCGGTGGACGCCTGGGCCTCCTCCGCGTCCTGGTTGACCTGGCGGATGTCGACCTGCTGCTGCGCCTGCTTCGAGCCCGCAGGGAGCCCCTTGTGGGTCTCCATCATATGTCGGTTGAGTTCGAGGGCGGTGCCGAACACGATGTGCTTGTTCTCCAGGCAGCTCGGCACCATGCACATGTAATGCTTTTCCTTGTAGTGTTCGTAGAGCTGGTCGTACGTTCTGAAGTAGAGCGGGTGCTCCGGGTCTCTGCGCTCGCAGATGGCGCAGCCCATGTGCATCTGCTTGCAGTGCTTCGAGAACTCGGCCGAATTGTAGAAGTACTGGCGACAGTACTTGCAGAATACATGCCGCTTCTTCAGGTGCTCCTTGATCTTTCGCGGGTCGAAAAGCAGGTACTCGTCGCTGAAAATGTACTCGTGCTTCGTGCACACGTCGCAGACCACCTTGTGGTGCTCGTTCTGGACGTGGCTCTTCAGCGTCTTGTAGTTCTTCTGGGTCTGCGCGCACACCGGGCACGGATACTCGAGGATGTGGCGGAGCTCCTTGACGAGCTCCTTCGTCTGCACCTTGAGCTGCCCCGGCGGGAAGTCGATGTGGGCCGCGGACGCCTCCGTCGCGCCGTCGGCCACCACGGCCACTTGCTTGGCGGGCGTGCGGCAGTACGGGCATTGCGTGTCCTTCATCAGCGTCCGCTTCTTCAGCGTGCACGAGAGGCAGAGCGCGTGGCCGCACGGATAGAGGCCGCGCTCCTGGATCGGCTCGGCGCACACGCAGAAGTCCGCCATCCGCGTGGATTCGCCGCCGGTGCGTGTGTGGGTGCGTTTGAAAAACCTCCCAGGCCTACCTAATATCGATGCCTTGCCCTCGCGACTTTGGGTAGGAGAGCGACCGTTGAGTCGAGCGAGCTTTGATCTGCAATTGGCCCGGACGGGGGCCCGCTCGTCGCGCGATCCTTGTGTTGCAGCCCCAGTCGCGCGTTTTTGCGTCGAGCCAGGCACCGGGTCCGAGCACTGCGGGTGTCCGCCGGTCCGTTCCGACGAAATGCCCTTGCGTAGGTTCCGTGCATTGAACCGCCCTCCATGGGCACGGGCAGGCACGCTTGTGAACAGCGGAAGCAGGGATGGGGGTTTCCAAGAGCCGGGCCGGGCCGGTCGGCTCCCTCCCCACCAGCATTGACGCGGACGGTCAAGGTCGACGCGGATAGGCCGACGGGATAGTCCGACGGGAACGCGCACGCGCAAGAAGAGCGAATGGCGGCCTCACTGTCGCGGCTGGGCTGCGTTCTGAGCCAAGCATACTACACGGCGTGGTACGGCGTGCTCAAGCGGGAGCACTTCCGGCCGACCTACGCGATCGAGACGTTCAACGAGCTCGTCGTGCCGCCGAACATCAAGCTCGTGATCATGGACAAGGATAACTGCTTTGCGAAGCCGCACGCGACGAGCGTGTGGCCCGCTTTCGAGGCGCGCTGGCGCGAGCTGTGCTCGGGCCGCGGCGGGTACGAGGTGTGCGTGCTGAGCAACACCGCCGGCGACGCCGTCGAGGACCCGCGCGGCGAGCTCGCGCAGCAGCTCGAGGCGCAGACCGGCGTCCGCGTGCTCCGCCACCGGGAGAAGAAGCCGATGTGCTACAAGGAGCTGGCGCAGAGCCTCCCCTGCCGGCCCGAGGAGGTCCTCGTCGTAGGCGATCGGCTCGTCACGGACGTGCTCATGGCGAACCTCATCGGCGCGCAGTCCGTGTGGGTGCGGCCGGGCGTGCACCCGTCGCGGCTGAACCTCCTGGAGATGTGGGCCGCCGGCGTGAAAGGCAAGTCGAACTGAAATTAGAAGTGGCCCCGGCACGAGGATAATATAGGTTTGCGCGCGCGGTCTGCGCTCGCTGCTGCGAGCAAATGCAATTGGTTGGGGTGGTTTGGATTGAACGCCCGGCCGACCGCCCGGCGTGTTATGTGAAAAGCTGTCTATTTGCATATGTACAATTAGTTTACACGGCGTCAGTCCTTCTTCAGAACTCTGTGGATGAGCCGCTTGAAAAGGCCCTCCTTGGGCGCCGACGCCGCTGCGTCGGCCGCGCCGCTGCCGCTGCTGCCACCGCTGCCGCTGCTTGGCGGCTCGCTCTCGTCGTGTAGGTCGTGTATGGATTTGAACTTGCGGCGCGCGTTCTTGTCGCCGATGGCGTCGGCGAACGCCTCGAGGATGACCGTCTGCTCCTCGTTTTCCGGGCGCGGCGTCTTGACCTTGAGCGAGACGCGGAGGTCGCCGCGCGGGCTGGCGCCGGAGAGGCGCGCGCGCGTGCTGAGCGGCGACGCGGGCATGCCCTGGCCGTGGATGGTGATGGTGTCGCCGTGCTGCGTCTGCGAGGGCACCTGCACGCGGATCTTGGGCCCGTCGAGCGTGGGCACCTCGATGCTGCCTCCGAGCGCGGCCGTGGTGAACGGGATCGTGGCGCCGTAGCATAGGTCGTCCTTCTCGCGCTTGAACAGCGGGTGCGGCCGGATGTGCACGCGGATGTAGAGGTCGCCCTTGACGGTGTGGACGCCGGCGCCCTTGCGGACCTGCGGCGCGTCGCCCTCGCCGCGCTCGCGGATGCGCATGCCCTCCTGGATCCCGGACGGGACGTCGACCTCGTAGGTCTTCGTGCGGTTGACGGCGCCCTCGCCGTGGCAGGAGCAGCACTGCGCGCTGCGCGGGATGACGACGCCGCTGCCGTGGCACGTCGAGCACGTCGACGCCATCTGGAAGCCGCCCTGGATGACGTGCACGGTCTGGCCCGTGCCGTGGCACGACGGGCACGTCTTCGCGGACTCGCCGGCCTTGAGGCCCGAGCCGTGGCAGGTGCCGCACTCGTCGATCACGGAGTACTTCACCTGCTTCTTGACGCCCTTCGCGGCCTCCTCGAGCGAGATCTGCAGCACGACCTCGAGGTCCTCGCCCTTGTACATCTGCTGGCCCGCGCCGCGCGCGCGGCCGCCGCCGGCCTGCTGCCCCGTGAACGCCGAGAAGATGTCCTCAAAGCTGCCGAAGCCGCCCGCGCCGCCGAAGCCGCCCGCGCCTCCGCCGAAGGGGTTGAAGCCGCCCGAGAAGCCGTCGAACGGGTTGCCGCCGGACGGGCCGCCGGCGCCGGCGCCGCCCTCGAACGCCGCCGCGCCCATCTGGTCGTACTGCCGCCGCTTGTTCTCGTCGCTCAGAATCTCGTAGCTGCTCTGGATCGTCTGGAACTTCTTGTCGGCGTCGGTCTCTTTGTTGATGTCCGGGTGGTACTTCTTCGCCAGCTGGTAGTACTTCTTCTTGATGTCCTTAGCGCTCGCGTCCTTGGCCACGCCGAGCACCTCGTACGGGTCCTCCATGGCCGCGGCGCGCGTAGCGTGGAACCCGCGGCGCCCGAGCGCCGAGGCGCTGCGGTGCGTGCTGCTGCGGCAGCGCACGTAGGCCCCGGCGGAGCTCGCGGCGTGGCGCCACGAGTGGCACGCGGCGTGGCAGCGGCGCGTGGAGCTGGCCGTGCGTCTTTCCGGGCCTAGCTGCGCGCACGACCGCGCCACATTATGCCGCGCCACATTATGCTGTAGTCTTTTTATCCCCGAGAATCGGATCATCCAATGCGAAAGCCACGCGCGTCAATGTGAGACAAGGAGGCCTGGTCGCCGGCGGATTAGTGACTTAAGTGGTACGGTGCGCCGGCTTCCCTCGGCGCCATATAAAGATATAGTGGTGAAATTTCCATCCGCCCAGCGTCCGCGCCGGGCACGTGATACTGCCTTTCTAGTTGGTTCGGACAAGCTCTCACCGTTCGGCCACCGCTCGGCCAACGCTCGGCCACCGCTCGGCCACCAGTTGGCCACCAATTGGCAATTGCTCGGCCATCATTCGGTAATCGCTTGGCTCACAATATGCTTACGTGCATTGACAGAGCGGCGGCCACAACGAGCCTGGTTGTTTTTTTAGCTCTCGCTACTCACATGGCGTTAGCAGGTGCTATTGTCTAGAGCTAGTATAAACCCCATATATATGAAATTTATCTCCAATTGAGCCAGTCGCACTTACTCGGCCAGCCTCGCCAGCCTCGCACTGTGCCCCAATTTGGTTCTCTGAGTCCTGACGGCTACGAGCGCGAACGCGGCGCTCGGTGAGCATCAGAGCTGCAGCACAACTGAGCCGGCTGCGCGCCCGAATGGGCGGCATTTTGTAAGGCCGGGCGCGCTCAGCTCTGCGTCGGCATGACGACCTGCTTCTCCTGCAGGCCGGCGTCCTCCTGGTTCCACAGCGAGGTCACCGTCTTGTACTGCGTGAGGAAGTACAGACCGGCCTTGCCGTAGAAGTTCGCGTCGCCGAGGAACGAGCCCTTGTTGCCCGTGAACGAGAAGATCGGGAGGGGCACCGGGATGGGCACGTTGATGCCGACCTGGCCGGCCTCGATGTCGCGCTGGAACTTGTACGCGATCGCGCCGGACTGCGTGAACATCGCCGCGCCGTTGCCGTAGGGGTTCTTATTCACGAAGCTGATCGCCTCGTCCACAGACTCGGTGTCGACGACGACGAGCACGGGCCCGAATATCTCCTCGTCGTAGCACTTCATGCCGGGCTTCACGCCGGTGATGACGGTGGGGCCCACAAAGTACCCGTGGGGGAAGTCCGGGTTCGAGAAGTCGCGGCCGTCGAGCACGACGTTCGCGCCCTGCGCCTCCGCGGTGGCAATGTGGTCGAAGATGCGCTGCTGCGACTGCTTCGAGATGACGGGGCCCAGGTCCGCGCCCTTCTCGAAGCCGCCAGAGACCTTGAGCTGCTTCGCGGCCGCAACGATGTCATGCACCCACTCGCGCGTGGGGCCGACCGTGACGAGCACGGAGAGGGCCATGCAGCGCTGGCCGGCGGCGCCGAACGCGGCGCCCACAACGGCGTTGACCGTGCGGTTCTTGTTCGCGTCGGGAACCACAATGGCGTGGTTCTTCGCGCCCAGGTTGGCCTGCACGCGCTTCCCGTTCGCGGTGCCCCGCGAGTAGATGTATTTGCCGGCCTTGTCGCTGCCCACGAACGAGATGGCCTTGATGTCGGGGTGGTCCAGGATGAAGTCGACCGTGCGGTGCTGGCCGTGCACGATGTTCACGATGCCCTCGGGCGCGCCGGCCTGGCGCGCCAGCTCGGCAATGTACATGGCCGCGCCGGGGTCGCGCTCGCTGGGCTTGAGAACCAGCGCGTTGCCCGTGACGATCGAGAGCGGGATGCTCCACAGCGGGATCATCGCCGGGAAGTTGAACGGGCAGATCGCCGCCACGACGCCGAGCGGCTCGCGGTACATGCGCGTCTCCATCCCGGCGCTGACCTCCAGCACGCTGCCAGCAAGGTCTTGCGGCGCGCCGCACGAGGCCTCCGCGACCTGCAGGCCGCGCAAAACGTCGCCCTTTGCGTCCTCGAACGTCTTGCCTTGCTCGATCACAATGAGCTGCGCCAGCTTGTCCATGTTCTCGCGCACGAGCTGCGTCAGCTTGAACGCGATCTGCTGCCGCTTAATGACCGTCGTCTGGCGGAACTCCGCGAAGGCAGCCTTCGCGCTTTCCACGGCGGCCTCGAGCTCGTCGTCCGTGGCCTGCGGGACGCGCGTGACGAGCTCGTTCGTCGCGGGGTCATGCACGTCGACGAACTGCGTGCCTTGCGACTGCACGAACTTGTTGTTCACGAACAGCGGCGTGTCCTGCGGGTTGGCGATTTTCGCGTGCGACGTGGGGAAGTGGAACTCGTAGCTCACCGCGGGCGCGGTGTGCAGCAGCGCGGCGCGGCGGGCGACCGGCAGCGCCGCCAGCTGCATGCGCGCGAGCGACCGTGATTTTCCAGCGAGCAGTGTCATTCGAAGCGTCCGGGTGGTCCTAAGCCGAGATCGGGCACGAAAGGTCTACTTGCGGGATCGATGTGTTAGTCTCCCCTCCACGATGCACCCTGCAGCTATATATGCGGGCCTTACCGACGTGTGTGGAGCGAGGGCCCTCCCTTCCCTTCCCTTCCCCCCCACATCTTACCCCGGCCGCGCACGGAGATAGCCGCCACAACGCAGACGCTAAGGTTAGGGGAAGTCGCCTCGGACTGAATCGCGGCTGCAACGCACCCATTCCCCGGCCGGAGAACGGTTTAAGGCGGAATGTATTAATCCTAGCCAGGCACCACGTATGGGCCGCGCGGAACCAGGCTCGCCCAGTCGTGTTTAGCCCAGTGCACCAGACCGCGTTCGCGCCCGGGGACGATTCGTGTGATCTCCTTACGCACACACGATAGCCGGGCCACACAAGACTTATTGCAAGCGCGCACAGCAGTCTGTCCTGCGGACGACCCTTCTCCTTACCCCTCTTCGTGCGAATAGAAAGGACAGCGCGAGAGTAGTCGCGACAAGCGTCGCCATTGCTGTGGCATTGCATTTCGACTACGCACGCTAAGCGTTTTGGCGTCCACAGCTTGCGAGATGCAGCCTTTCTCGAGCTTTTGGCTCGACCTTAAGGGGCCAAAAGGCAGACGGAGACGCTGCCCCATGTGAACTCACAAGGGCTGGGGCGCGCATGTAAGGAGGCCCATTGTGAGTACTGTTTCAACGTTGAGGTTGCATGACTTCGATTGAGACGTAGCGCTGGGCGCGACCTCGCTATCATATACTCGCTAGCCCCGGACCGCCAACTGCACTGGGCGTGTCAATGGCTGCCCCCAAAATACAACCCGCTCTCTACCCACTTCTCACATACGATGACGATGCGAGCTTCCCAGAATGGCTCTAAAAAGGAGCTCCTTAGAATTACAAAAGACGCAATGCCCGCGTTATGTGTACAATGGCTTAAGCCGAGGTCTTTGTATTCTCAGCTTAGCTTGTATGTAAGGTGTATCTATGTATTGCATAGCAGGGGTGGAAGCAGCCTTCAACCAACCGTGACGCAATTGCGGGTGGCAGTGAGCGGCAAGGCGTTATGTCTTCGCCCGTAAAACACCATTCTTGGATACACGGACGCTAGGTGTACGAATTTTGAAGCCTGAATGCGTGCGCGCCCGATCAGTGTATTCAGTAGATGTCATGCATCTTTTGGTTCCACCTGCGCCTGCTATAGTCTACGCGACCTCCTCGCTCGACCTGATCTAATATCTGCTTAGTCACACAGAGCTTCAGTCGAGCCACGAAGCTGAGCGCAAACACTGGCGGTATGGCGTCTCCCGCGGTTTCGCGTTTTGGTCCACCTTACTCATCAGGCAGGCGTCCATCAAGGATTGGTCAACTCCTCACCCAGACGTTGGCTCACCTCTTTCACTAACGAAAATGCTGTCACGGGTACTGAGGGCCAAGCCTAGCGTTTTGGCAGGTGTTGTTGCGCGCCGCTCCATGCATGCGTCGGTCGCGCGTCGCGCCGACTTCATCCAGGACCTCTACTCCTCCGAGATCAAGGCGTTCAAGCCCCACGTTCTCACCGAGAAGGACGCCGAGGGCTCCGTGCTCAAGTGGGCCGTGCCTGCCGCGCCGAAGGTGCCCAGCGAGGACCTCAACGTCTCAGAGGTCGACTCCTACTCGAGCGCGCCCGTCGAGGTCGAGGGCCTGGCCGCGGCCGCCGAGGGCGGTGAGGCCGAGGCTGCCACTGACGGTGACTGGTTCCCCATCGAGAGCTTCGACGCTCAGGAGCCGGCTCACTGAACTGGTCAAACAAAAGTGTTTGTAGATACGTATATGAGCAAGCCTCTAGACCATGTGCGATTCATAGACCTAGCTTCCGACAATATTGTTACTAAACCAAACGGCTAGTTAGACCTTAGCGTCACGGCCACGGGTGGTGGGTGCCGCTGGTGGGTGCCACTGGTGGGTGTCGCTATTAATTGCGCGACGTCTCCGCTACAGCAGCGGACTTGCCAAGGTGCACTGCAATTAAACGTAAGTGTCGCAGTACGAAGACACCTCGGCGCGCAACGCGTCACCAAAGTCTTGCGGTGTGGGACTCGTAAACATTCAAAAAGGTTTCATAGATTTAAGCAGTAAAAAATTGTCGTGCGCATGGCGGAAGAATCAGCAATGTTTGTGCAGATATCTTCCTCCCCTGCGGGTTAGATAAATAGCTAAGAGTCTGTCTCATGCGTTAGAAAGAAAAATAGTTCTGGGATATTTCGTTGCGTCCCAGCTTAGCCGTCGTATTCCCTCCTCTCATTCATGGCGATGCGGGCAAGGCGCTCGGCTCTCAGGCGCTTGCGCTCCTTCTCCACACTCTCGTCGTAGACGATGATCTCGTCCAGGCTCTTGCCACCCGGGACCAGAGGCAGCACCGGCACCTTCTGGTCAACGACCACCTCTACCAAAACGGGGCCCTTCGTCGCAAGCATTTTCTCGAGGCCGGGCTTGAGCTCGCTCAGCTTCTCGATGCGGATACCGGTCACGCCCATGGCCTCCGCCAGCTTCATGAAGTTCGGGTTCACCTGGTGGGTATGCGAGAAGCGGTCTGCGTAGAAAAGAGACTGCCACTGCGTCACCATGCCTTGCTCCTCGTTGTTGAACACAATGGCCTTCACGGGGATGCCGTACATTGCGGCGGTGCCCATCTCGGTGAGCGTCATATTAAACGAGGCGTCGCCGTCGATGTCGATGACGGTCGCGTCGGGGCGGCCGACCTTCGCGCCGATCGCCGCCGGGAGGCCGTAGCCCATGGTGCCAAGACCGCCGCTCGTCACGATGCTGCGCGGGAACTTGAACTTGAAGAACTGCGCAGCCCACATCTGGTGCTGGCCCACACCGGTCGCCAGCACGACGTTCTCCTTGATGGGCTCCACGATGTCCGACAGCGTGGTGATCACAGTCTGAGGGCGGATGGGACCGTTCGGGTCGTCCTTCTCGTAGCAGAACGGGTGCTTCTCTCTCCACGCCTGGATCTGGTCGAGCCACTCCTTGCGCGCCGACGCATCTACCTTCTCCACAAACGGCAGGAAGCGCGGCAGCGTCTCGTTGAGGTCGCCCTCCACGGCCACGGTGGCGTCAACAACCTTGCTGATGTTCTTCGGCTGGATCTCGAAGTGGACAATGCCTCCACGGCCCTGCTCGGCCGCTTCGCGCGCCTTAGGCGCAAACGCCGGAACCTTGCCGGTGACGCGCTCGTCGAAACGCGCGCCGAGCGCGATAATCAGGTCCGCGTTCTGCATAGCCTTGTTCGCATAGTACGAGCCATGCATGCCCACCATGCGCAGCGAGAGCGGGTCGGACTCATCGAAGGCGCCGAGGCCATGCAGCGTAGTAGCCACCGGGATCTGGCCTCGGTGTGCGATTTCCGTCACGGCGCGCAGTGCCTCGGCGCCGCTTGCCATGATGCCGTTGCCGACAAGAAGCACCGGGCGCTTCGCCTTGTTTAAAAGCGAGGCGGCCCGGCCAATGCTGCCCTCAACCATGACCTGGGCCGCTGATGTGCTGCTCAAATCCGCCAGAAGCCTCGAAGGGATCGTGCTCTCGGTCGGGATGGCCTTTCGTAGCACGCCGGCAGTCACGTCCTTGGGAAGGTCCACGAGAACCGGGCCGGGGCGGCCGGAGGTGGCGATCTCGAAGGCCTCATTAATGCGTCGCGGCATCTCCTCAATACTCTTCACCATCACAGCCCACTTCGTGCAGCTGCGCGTGATGCCCACAACGTCGGCCTCCTGGAAGGCGTCGGTGCCAATAGCCGAAGTCGCGACCTGCCCAGTGAACACAACCATGGGGGTGCCATCACTCAGTGCGTCCTGCATGGGGGTGACAACGTTCGTCGCGCCCGGACCAGAGGTCACAACGACGATACCCGGCTTTCCCGTCACGCGTGCGTAGCCCTCGGCCATATGGCCGGCACCCTGCTCGTGGCGCGGCATGATGAACTGAAATTTGTCCGAGTTGAAGATACCATCGAACACCGGGAGAATTGCGCCTCCTGAGTAGCCGAAAATCGTATCGACGTTGTGCCGCAGCATCATTTCGTGGAATATTTGTCCGCCCGTCAGGCCAATGAGGCTGTCGTCCAGCGCTTTGCCCTGGTTGCGTGCATCAAAAGGCTCCTGAGTCGTGTTGAAGCTCGGGGCGGGCGCCGGGCGCTTATGCGAGTTTGACGATTTGGCATTCTCACTCCTGGGAACCTCGCGGGTTACGTGTGGAGTGGGGATTTTGGATGTAGGAGAGATAGTCTGCACGTAACGGCACGCCTGCCATCTCGCGAACGACTGCACAGCGCTCTTTGCCTGTGACGCTGCTGATCTTCGCGCAGCAATCATTTAATTAGAGAGGGCAATGAGGCTGCTACCACTTCCTTCTTCTACTTTTTCTTTTTTTTTCGCTTAACCGCAGCCGTGCTTCAGGCTATAAATGAACTAAAAATGACAAAATATTCGCTTAGCCTGGGCTAGGTTATCACGTGTCGCATGTCACGCTTGACTCATATAGCTTGAACGCGATTAGTCTCAAAGGGAGACGGCATGCGCGATATTTGCCGATATCGGCGGCACCGCTGCATCGTGTCGGAAAGTATAATTCTGTCTTGCCACCCCACAAGCAGCACAACGAGATGAGCCAGCTGCACTCGTTTAGAGCTCTTAAAGAATATACTCATACATTACTTTAGCTGCCGCCACCAATTCTAAACTTATCTACTTCGTTATCGATTCGCTCAATGGCCTCGGCAGGATTCAAGAAGCCATCGAGGCCAACCCCATATTTATTACAGGGTTTTTAGGTGATTGTGCAGCCAGCTCTGTTTGCGCACCTTCAAGGGCACGAACAATGATCGATTGATAGCAATGATTTACTGGCAGACGCCTAGAGCCGGGAAGTAGGCAGCGAGCCAGCGTACTGAGACATAGCTAACGGAAGTCAACTGCATAGGTCTCAATTCTTGACCTCTTCAAGTTTAGTCTTCAGCTCGTTACCATCTTCCTCGGTTTTTACACGTAGCACATAAGTCGACGGGGTTTGTTCGCCCGGCTTGACATCCATAAGCTTCACCTGACCTTTCCCGATGGTTGTATACTCGAATACTTTCCGAATGGGAACGTTCAACAGGACCCGCCCCGAGCCTTCGGCTCGAACCAAAGCACGAGCCTTCTTCGTTTCCTTGTGAACTAGCACGCGCAGCATTCCTAGTCCTAGAGTTTTGTATTCGCCATCAACTTGCTCGAAAACTTTGCTTTTCTTTTCGTAGACGTTGTCTTCGTTTTCCTCCCCGGGGCCCGGGCCACCTAGGTCGGTCTGAGGGTCGTTCTGTTCCTCGGAGGGCTCGTTGGACTGCTCCTTGTGGCTCGCAGTATTATCATCGACAATTTTGACGGGGTTGCTGGGTTTCCATGAAGCGTCTTGCTTGACCTCTGAAGACTGTGCCGAAGATGCAAAAGGGTTGCTTCCAGTTCCGAATGAAAAGGCAGGTTTAGTGCCGTCGGAAGCGGCCCCGAAACTGAATTTGGGCGGGGGATTATTAGCTGATGAGGTGCTACCAAATGTGAAAGCGGGTGTTGACTTCGGTGCGTTGCTTGTGGCGCCGCCGAAGCTGAAGCGAGGCGTCTCGCTGGTGTTGGACGAGCCGAACTGGAATGGCTTCGGGCTATCGGCGCCGAGAGAACCACTGGTGGTCTTAGCATCTTCAGGCCGAGAGTCTGTTGTGGGCTTTGAACCCGAGACGTTTGGCGCATTCAGTTTGGTCGCCGTGGTGTCACTTTTGCCACCGAACAATGGACCACTATCACTGGGTTTGCTGCTCTTCTCTTCGCCGGCCCCCCAGTCGAATGAAAACTTGGGCTTACTGTTATCGGCCGACGAAGAGGATGTGCTGGCTCCGAAAGAGAAAGCCGGCTTCTCTTTAGAGGCAGTTGTGCCACTGGTGCCAAACGAGAAGGGAGCGCTTTCTGAGCTGGCCGGGGCAGCGCTCTTGAACAACGACTTGGAACTCTCCGCACTGGGCGTGGTACCGAATGAGAAGGTGGGCTTCGACGGTGCTTCCTTTTTAGATTCGTTGAAGGTGAAAGCGCCCGAAGGTTTAGCGCCAGCGTCACTATTCTCGACGCTCATGTTAGAGTCGTCACCCTCGGGCTTCGTGACAATCTTGCTGCCGCCCTGCGGGTTGAAAACAAAGCCTCCCGCAGGCTTAGATGGAGCTGCAGGTTTCGAAAAATCAATCTTCTTGTCTCCGAATTGGAAGGTGGTGGCACTCGCAACGTTAGAGCCGCCAAACTGAAACCCGGTAGAGGTGATCTGCGATTTAGTAGCGGAGCCGCTCTGCTCAAGTTTGGGCGCTTCAGGTACGGGAGATGTGCCCTCGGGGCTCGCTGACTCCTTCGCAATCTTGCGCGAATACTCGATATACTTCTCGCACATTGTGAGCCAGCTCTCGAAGGGGCTGTTCGTGTTGGCCTTGGCAATCTGAGCCGCAAAATTGGCATTGAGTGCTCTCGTTTTGAGCTCTTTATCGCTCTTGAGTTTGTCACTGCCCGCAGTAGATGTTGTCGTGCCTTTGCCGAGAAAGCTGAAGGGGCTGGCAGACGTCGGGGTCGACTGACTGTTTTGCGCCAATGCCCCGAAGGGCTTGTTCAATATCGGGGCAGCACCGACGTCCCTGAGTTTGTTCAATCGCGACTTGGGTATAGCTATCTTGCGGGCGGCAATTCGTGACTGAACATCGTCGAAGCCATTCTCCAGCTCTTCATCGCTCCCAGAACTATCGCGATGGGCATCCTTAGTGATCTGCTCCGCAGCTCTTCGCTTCGCCATTTCGAATGACGGTGCTCACACGTTACCCACGTAGTATGGCAATGAGACGGTGTTGATGATTACGGCAGACACACGTCCAGCCATCAGGATGGCAGACCAGACCACGGTCGCCATATTTAGCCGTAAGATGTAAACACAGATGTGTGCGACCTCAAGCCATGTACATCATGCAAGCTACACAGGCTCGAGTCCTTGAATGCGGTACTAAAAAGGGTAAACTCAAAATGTAATTTAGTAGCTTGCTGTAAGCTGATACAGCCAAAGGCATACACGCTAGAATACAAACTTCAACGAGGATACAAAGAAATTAAAATTATACAGAGTTCTCTAATCATAAAGATATCCCCCTTAGCGACCAACTCGAGATGCGCTAATCGAAACGTGCTGCATGTATTGCCTCGATGAAATATTATTAATAATTGTAGCCCTAATCATGTGATGGACTCTGCCGTCTGGTCTCGCGCTTGGGAGCCCTCGCCCAGTCCCGGTCGCACTGGGTGGCTCAAAATTGAACATCACGATCTAGAGATACTCACAACACACAATGGCGCCCAAAATCCAGGCTACGAAGGCCCAGAAGGCCGCCGCCGCTATGGCCGGTGGTAAGGCCCGCAAGAAGAAGTGGAACACCGGCAAGACCCGTGAGAAGGCCCAGCACCACGTTGTCCTGGAGCAGCCTCTCCACGACCGTCTCTACAAGGACGCTGCCACTTTCAAGCTCGTCACCGTCTCTGTTCTGGTTGACCGTCTGAAGATTAACGGCTCGCTTGCCCGCCGTGCGCTGCGCGCGCTTGAGGCTGATGGTGTCATCAAGCCCGTCATCACGCACTCCAAGCAGAAGACGTACACCCGCGTTGCCGCTTAATTTATAAAACATACATAATCTCATCTGATGAAAAACTGGTACGAAGTTTGCATATATCGGCCGCTGCTAGAGTGCGCCAAACTAAGCGGTAAGCACCTCTTTAGAGACCATTTGTAGCTGAGTTCGTTCCACAAGTTGTGCAGTTCACGCTGCCAATTAAGTCGCCGCTTTCTGGCAGAGTTGCGTACTTCTCATGTGTGGAAATCACAGGTCGTTGTGTATCTTAATATACGGCGAGGTAAATAGAGGAATCAGAGGCTAATAGCAGTGGGCACTTGGCATGTAACTAACAACCGGATCTTCCAAAATTAATGATTCTAAATAGGAACGTTAAATTTGATGATTGTGACTAAATTAGTTATAGCGGTGGGTCCAATCTTCGTAACTGTAGGAAGCTTTCTTCCAAATCTTCTTAAGACTGCGCAGGATACCGTGGTGGCCACGACCCTCGCACTGGAGATTCGGCTTGGGAAGGTCGATGTGGTCGTCCGACAGATAGCCAGCGAAAGGACCCTGGTTGTAGTTGTCATCAATCTCAGGGTTCTTGTGGTTCTTCTGGTGCGCCTTCGTGTTGAGCAGGCTGAAGACGTTGGAGCTGCAGTCGTAGCGGCCAAGAGACGGCAGATCGTAGTTGGCCTCAGTGCTTGCAGCAATCGAGTAATGATCGTAATAGGTGTGGTCAGTATTACCACGCCAGTTCTTGTGCATGTCGCCAAGGAGCACGGTCCAGACCCGGTTGGGGCCAGTCTTGCTCTTGGCATGAGCGAATGTAAGAATGAAAATTCTACGATGGTAATGAGCTCTCTCGTCAATGTGGGGCTCAAGGAAATCGCGAGCCCACTTAGCTGCGGTCGCGAGATCGGTGTTGGTGCCGTCATGGTTCAAATTAGGACGGATGAATAGCCACTGAGGGAAATGCCTTGCTTCCTTGTCGTGCTCAAACGATGCTAGCGAACGCAGGTTGACGTATCGCTTCGGCTGAAGCATGACAGAGTCGAAAGCAACAAACGGGTTTCTCGACCGGCTGTAAAGAGGCTTGTCCGCAGGGTAGTTCCAGCCAGTGTAGGCCGTGATCGGCTGGTCCTCAGAGTACTGAGCCCACAGCACTCTCTGAGCCTCCATAGACTCCACAAGCGTCGACACGTTCCATGGCAGGCTGACAAAGCGCTCCTCTGTCAGGCCAAAGGTGTCGCCACTGATCATGCCGAGGTAGTTGGCCTGCGAGTTGCCCTCGACTGCATAGTAGTTGTCGAGAAGAAGACCCTTAGAAGCCAAGTACTTGAGATCCTCATTGTTATTGGCGTCGTCGAAGTCGGCGTTATCCAGGACAATGTGCCAGATGTGGTCGACCACACGGCCCTTTACAATATGGTGATCTTTCGGGTACTCTGTCTGCACCGCAGTTGCAGCTTCTGGGTTGAACGTACCCGTCGGCTGAATGGTCGTGAATGTGCGCTCCTTTTCGGCGAATGCGGCGCCGGCGGCGAGCAACAATAGCGCAGCGGCCGAATACATTGGTTGTAGTATTCCGCGAAGAGGATCAGTTAGCCTTTAAAGAGGGTATAATGCTTAGAATCTGTTAGGATTCAATCAGGTCCAACTGCTATCGCGCTTTCCACCAAAATGTATGTAGGAAAAGGTGAGGACCTTTTACTTTTGAGAGGCTCTTAGGTATAAATATGACAAAGGCGTTTCCTTACCCTGTATCTAGCGCCGGCAGCTGAGTAGCCATTCCCACATTTCGGCACAATCAATGTTTTTTACCCTAGCTGCAAACCTTGGTGAAGGGTAACTCGGCCTTACAGACCAATTAAATGCTCAGCATCATGCAAGTTACGACTAATGCCTAAGGGTGCGTGACGTAAGGATCCAAAGCCGTTGACTGAACCCGAAGTAGCGAAAACAAGGCGAGCATTTACTGTCACGTTGTTGCATGCCAATATGAGACCTGTGAGGAGTTTTAGAGCACTTAACCTCGAGTCTCAGCGCCACTAACTGCGGCCACTACCCGAGACTGATGTCAGAATAGCTAACTATATAAGATTATGAACCCGCTAAAGCCTCGCTAGCCTGTATACGGCCTCAATTTAAGGGATGCGACCTTTTGTTTTGTTCATGTTTGAAAAGCTCAAAGTCAGCACGTGATCTAGTGCCGAACCAATATGGTGTTGATGGAGCCAGCCGCTTCCATTGCCCTACAGTATGATAAGGACAAGATGATCGAACTATGCGCGAGTTGTTGTGTATTTGGTGCCAATGTGTGTAAAAACTAAATCGACCGCATCTGCACCAAGTTATATAGCAAGAGTGGACATTATACGGGCACAGGAGAGGACTGGAGCTCGCTTAGTCGCACTATTTTAGCAATAATCTACATACAGCAGACTTGCACACAATGCATGGCATAGCTCTAAGGCTACGAGCTAAATCCGGTTCGAAGCCTTATGGGCGATTGACCGAACATTGTGGTAAATGTCCTGAAGGTCCGCTATCTAAGACTATTTTGGCACTTGTGCTTCACCCCACTCCTCACCCCTGCACAGTTGGGTGATGGGATTAAAAAATCTCGATCATAAACACATCACCTGATAAGGCTTGCCGTATGGCTCCCGTCGTTATCTGAGAGAGCTCGCAAGGACTAGTCGGGCCAAGGGTTCTAGGATGCTCGAATTTAGCTTAAGAGTTCATATGGCTGATTAGAAGATCTCTTGCCCTTGCTTGAGAAGCGTCAGACGCGAGCGCTTCGAGCCTTCAAAACAATCAATTGGTGGAGAATAATATGCTCGGTGCCCTGCTCGATGTAGTTTGAAACTGCACCCGCCCTGCATCTCCTGCGCTATCTCTGTTTGCAACACGTATACTTGTATAAGGGTTGTCCTCGCAGCTTCCTTGATATAGCCATGGCAGGGACGGGCGCGCAGAGAAGCCAGCTCGATCATGAACTACTGGCATGGGCTCTCCAAAACTTAGACCACCTACCGGCTAATGATGAGAACTACGCGCGCATGATCAGCGGACTCCCTTACGAGGCGAACAGGGAGGACTATGTTCGGCACCGGCTGACTTCGCATGAAAAGTTGCTGGACTATCAGAAGTTCAGGAACGCTGACTATCCGAACCTTGCAGATTTCAATCAGGCCAGATCTGACTTTTTGTCGGGCATATTTGGCAAAATCGGCAAAAACATTTTTATCGAGCGAGACATCTTCGTCGATTACGGCTGCAACATAAAGCTAGGGGACAACTTCTACGCCAACAACAACGTCACGTTTCTCGATTGCTCCATCATCGACATAGGGAACGATGTACTTTTCGGGCCTAATGTGTCGATCGTCACCGCATCGCATCCCTTAGAGCCTGGCCCCAGATCGCAAGGCATAGAATTCGCGATGAAAGTCAAAATTGGCAACACGGTTTGGGTGGGGTCGAACGCAGTGGTCCTCCCTGGCGTCACCATTGGTGACAATGTTGTAATAGCAGCGGGCGCAGTCGTCAACAAAGACGTGCCCTCCAATGTTGTTGTGGGCGGTACCCCTGCAAGAATTATAAAACATATCGATCCTGGTCAAGAGCTCGCATCTGTAAAATACTAAAATGGTAGGATTGCCTTCCTCAATTTACATCTCGATAAAGACATAGACTATGAATGAAACCCAACCCTCCAACCGACGAGAGAGACTAACGCTTAGGGCACAAAGCCAAGAGGCCGAGGACTCGACGCAAGTTATAGCGAGAACTGCACGCTTGTGGGGGGAGGCTTGGTCGCTAGGCGCTGGCACAACAATGGACTCCGCGCAGGAGACCTCGCCTTTGCTGGTGGATCCTCCCATAGATGACGAGTCCTACAGACGTGAAGCTCGCACATTCCCTTCAGATGAGCAGAAGCATCTGATGTTTGTGTCCTACACCTTGACGACCACGGTGTCGCGCATGGTAGAAATTCTCTCGACCCTGCTTATGGCCTTCACATACAGCTCGAGTCTTATCCCTATAACCGCCTTCTCTTTTTTCGTTCTCGCGTCTTCGTCGCACACGCAGCAGATCGCGTTTTCGGAAGGTAGGCTGTTCAAGTCGCGTGTACGGCTGCTGGCCGCATCAATCTTGCAGCAAAGGCTGTCCAATTTCGCGCTACCCTGCTTGATAATGCTGAAGGACCGCAGTGACCACTGGGCCTACCAGCTGGTGATTTTCTTGAGCCTGACCTTCAGCATCATTGTGTTGAAGAACTCGTTCTTTCTTTACCAGAGCACCTTTCGCAGGGACTGGTTGCAGATCCTTTGCAACGGGAAAGACAGCGTCAGAATTCGCTTCGAGACTACTACCCATGCCGTCTCTGTAATACTGCAGTTATCACTCCCGATTGCTTCAGGTGTATTGCTGGCCTCTGTCAATATCAAGGACTGTTGCAAGATTTTGGCCTTTACGAGCATACTAAGCCTAATGATCGAGACTTCGTTGATGTTGAAGTTGTTCTCGACGTGTTACGCGTTGCATTTGCCAAGGCCCTCAATGTCATTGGAAGTGATAGGGGAAAGGAACTCCTACGGCTATGGCGCGCTGGACCCCCATCCAATGATTGGGGTTCTCACAACGCCCGTGGACACATTGTGGCTGTCTAGCAGATACATAAAGGCTCAGTCCCGACCGATTTTACGGGTCTACAACTATGTGAAGAGAAAGCCAATACCAGTCATTGTGACTTGTGGAGTGATTCTTATCAACATTTCGCTCATAACGATGGGTCCTCATATGGTCTGGTACCTATTGCGCAAAAGAATGAACCCAGCCATTATAGGTGTGTTCAAAATGCTGCAGACACTCGTCACCTTGCACCCCGCTATGTCCGCGCCCAGAGCATTCAATGTGCTGACTCTGGGCGCATTTACCGCTGCTGTTTGTGTCGGTATCTTGACGTTCCGGCCGCAATCGCTGGAAGTCGTGTGGACGTATTTATTTGCTCTTTCGGTGGTGATCGCACGATCGGGGGTGCCTACCATAAATTTGGTGGGGGATCAATTTGTGGAACAGTATCTGGCAGACGAGGAGGTACACAGGGTTTATAAGGAAAATGCAGTGTGGCTTCGTACGCAAAGTGAGCTAGTTGTGCATGTGCTGACCCTCATTTTCCCTTCAGTCGGGAAGTTCATTTACCCAATCGCGATTTCGGCACTGTTCACTTTGCTTGGGCGAGTACTCATTCTCAGGACGATCAAGCGCCATTGGAGGCAGGAGCAATAATGCTGCAGTGACGCAGGTCCTTCATGACAAGCAGGGAGCTGTAAATCCGCTGTCCACAAGATGGCACAAAATGTAAATTCGTTATGATTTTTTCTAAGCAAGTCATGTTAATCTCTCCTGTTGTGCTAATTAAGGACCATTCTGCTATGTTATCATTCAAAATATTTGGAAAACGAAGTTGTGTTTGTCGGCTATGGGTATAAATATCTAAATTGGTATGATATGGCTAAACTTGGATGGGTAATACTGACCAATGTGGACTTCCTTCTGAGCTAAATCGTAAATCACATACGCATTTCGCAGAAAGCTATCTCCCAAGATATTGTAACCCATTGCTCCATCGCTAGATAGCATCGTCATGGCATAGTATGGACTTGGTTCCAACGAGAACCAGGAGAGCGGCCAGAACAGCTCTTCTTTCGGCATGTAAATGATCTGATTGCCGAATTGAAAGTTGATTCCTCTGAGGTGGTCTAACGCCAGATCTCTTTGATGGACTACGTACATGCCAACGCTGGACTCGAACTCAGCCTTGAATGCTGTGGCAATCGCCTGGACGATAGTTGATGGGAGATACGAGAGTGACGTTCCGGTATCGAGGAGGACATTGACCGGAGTCTGAGAGACGATCGTGTCATCATTGCCCCCGACGAGTTCTGTCACATTCCTCTCGGGACCAGGGTAATAGCCATGCTCAGACTCATATACGGTCAGTTTCGTTTGACTGGTTTTGTGTTGGGCAGCGACTGGTCCTTCGCTGGCCGTCAGTGCCATTAGGTCGAGTTGGACTTGAATTGTCGATTTCGACACAATGGGCAATGTAGTCAACTTACGATACTTCGCTTTATCAGTACCACCAAAGAGAATTGTTCCTCCATTGCTCTCAATCCCGCCCATATGCATTGAGTATACTGCCCTCGAGATAAGACCTTCGCGCGCGAGCATCTCGGGCAGGTTGGGATAAGTGGAGGGGCTGACTTCGGACTCTACAGGCCCAATGCCCAGAATACCCATTGTTGCGTCTGGAGCAGAGGTTGCGACGGCAAATTGCATATCATGCACAGTCACATTCGTTCCGCCGAACCCGAACGTGTCCACCGCCCAATACCCTTTGGCAGAATCTTTAACGTACTCGATTTTGAAGTCATCGTTCAGATGTTTGTAAGTTGAGCTGTGTTTGTTATCGTAGCCGTTGAACTGGATCACGCGGCCCGGGACCCACAAATCGCTTGAACCCGTGTCGACCTGGACCATGAACGCCTGAGGAGGCGTGCCCATGGTGATGTTCATCAGGTAGTACGTAAGTTTGTTTTGCATGCTTTCCTGTAAGTACTTCTTGGAAGTCGATGACGCGGTTGTGGGCGGCGCAGCGTCCTTGGCATCGGCGGCTCTGCGAACGATCTGAGCCACCTTATCCTTCATCCTTTTGGCTCGGCTAAGCAGTGAGCCAGAGAGCTTGTTCTGCAGTTTCGTATTCATTCTGGTGATGAGGCTACCTTCAATAATGTCTGCGTTTTTACAGTGTGAGAAATGCGCACCGATTACGCCTGGGCCCATCTGCTCGAGCCCATACTCCGCGAGATTATTCCTCAAGCCAGGCTCTACGCTCTCCGCGCAGCCGAGAGCTAAAAGCAAGGAGGCAACGAATGCGCACGACGGCTTCATCGGGTCAATCGGAGTCCGCAGCTTGCTGAATGCTGAGGAAACTTGCGTATAAAAGGAAATAAATCGGGCGCCAAGCTAAATCTGGATTTTGAGTTCTGTGCTCCTATGCAGGGCACCTTGCATTACCCCAGCCTTACTCTGCGAACCTCAACTTCGCAGAGTAAATCCGGTGGGCTCACTGTATACAAGCAAATGAGGCGACGAAATGTCGGTTAAAGTAGGAGAAGTGCGGTCTCGTATAGTTAGCTTTGTTTTGCGCACACAAAAATGTGCTCTCATTGGGCGATATAGACCGAGTATTCTTCTCAGTTATAGGGCTGGTGGAGATTATCCGTTGTGGGGGGCGCGTGGGGGCTGGGTTCATCAAAAAGCTAATTTCCTATAGTCATCAGAATCAGCCTTGAACGAAGCTCGAGATCTCGATTGCAATGCCTGAGTCGGCGCTGTGCGAGGCTTGCTGTCTCGATATCCTACAGGTGCTGTCTAGCTCGTGATATGGGGGGATAGTCCCAACCGGAGGGAGGTTGCTTAGTCGGCCCTCGCTTAGGCCATTTCATTTGCCTCGCAAGGCTATGAGCGAGGATGTGGTTCTATTCCACGACGCGGACAAGCTGCGCGTTGGGGGCATATTCCGATATGATATTTATCTAGATACACCTCTTATCGATCGAGAGCTCTTTCTCAGAGTCCGCAACACCGAGCTCGCGGCTCTGCGAGCGGTATACCTCAATGGCCCGTTTACCTTGTACGTGGATATGGTTCCAATGGACTACAGCGAGTACGTGACTGCTCCGGCCGGAGCCGAACCGAAGTACGAAAACCATCTGAAGGCTGGAAGCCACTTTTCTGCCAATTTGGCGGTCAGAAACCCCAAGCAGCGATGGCGAATCACGGTCGCGTCGGAGGTTCTCTTTTCTCGAACCGCCGAAGTCAAGTTCGAGATCACCATTGGACTCACAAAGCATGCGTCGAAGTTTCACGGGTCCAAGGCGAAAAAGCACCTAGGTAGCGATCCAATGGCCAACGAGTTCCGGGTGGACAAGACCGACACCGTAGCCATATGGCAGTCGCCGTTGCCCCGCCAGGACGAGCCGCTCCACATCTGCGTTCTCACCCACGGTCTGGTCTCAAATGTGACAGCCGACATGCTGTATCTAAAAGAGCTCATAGACCAGACCGCAGATATGTCGGGAGAGAATCTCATCTGCAAAGGGTACACAGGAAACGTCTGTCGCACGGAAAGAGGCGTGAAGTATTTGGGGCAGCGTGTTGCTATGTGGCTCGTTGATGAGCTGATTCCTACATACAAGCCCGCGAAGCTTTCCTTTATAGCACACTCACTGGGTGGCCTCATCCAAACATACGCGCTCGGCTGGATTGAGTCGAAACGACCAGGCGCACTAAAAGGAATTGAGCTGGTCAACTTTATCGCGCTCGCAAGCCCCTTCTTGGGCATCAGCCATGAGAATCCTGGGTATGTCCAGTTCGCGCTGGGATTCGGAGTTGTGGGCAAGACCGGGAGGGACCTAGGTCTTAGCTGGACCCCAGGAACGTCCCGACCTCTGCTCGAACGGCTTCCTACTGACCATACACTCGAGATTCTAAGACGTTTCCGCCACCGCACAGTATATGCAAATGCCGTCCATGATGGAATAGTTCCACTGAGAACCGCATCTTTACTGTATTTAGACTGGCGCGCGCTGGGGAAAGCTAGTGCTGCCGAGGGGGAAGAGAAGAACCGGGCGCGCCACCCACTTCACGGCCGCGCGAAGACCTTTGATGAGAGCGCGGCTCACAATGCACACGGAAAAGAGAGCCATGACGGGCCGACCTCCTCCTCTGAACAGAAAAATAGCGAGAGCCACGGCCATTCAAACGCATCTGCTGCTGACGACTCTCCTCACTCGCAGCATAATCAAGGAAGAAGACCCAGTAGGTCCAGCACGACGCTTTCGAGCAGCTCGAGTAATAATGGCGATGGTCCGTTCTCGAATTTCCTCTTCGGCGACAACACAAAGGCGAAGCTTCTCACTAGATATCAAACGGTTGGCTCGGACCAGGATCCTGACCTTGTTGGCGAGAAGCTGCCCAAAAAGACTTCCCTGCTGGAATCGGGTATGTCCTTGTTGCTGCCACCACACCCCGACACCGAATTCATCACTGATCCGAGCCGCCGCTCGGACGCCATCTTCCATGACAGAGTGTACTATCAGCAGGATCTTCCAGAGCGCAGGTTCAAGCAGAAGCTGTCGCTCAAAACCGGGTCGAAGGAGACAGTCGATGTGGCCAAGAGTGAGGAGAGGATAGCGCGCCAATATCATAGCGGCACATCCTGGCGCAAAGTGCTCGTTCAGCTGCTCCCGGAGGCTCACAACAACATCATAGTGCGCCGCCGGTTTAGCAACGCTTATGGCTGGCCCGTCATACACCACGTTGTGCGTGAGCATTTCCTGTTCCCAGCGGCAGCCGACGTGACTGCGGAAAGCATCTCTGCGAAGACTCATGAGCAGAGCCAGGAAGTGGACAGCCAAATTTCCAAGTCGTCGGACCAGCTCGTCAGCGCCCGCTCGCTGTGGACCGAAAGTGATGATGAAAAAGCCGCAGGCCCGGACACGGAGCACGACCCGCATCGAGCGTCTATGTTCAAGGTTATCCCAAAACAGAGCCCCACGGTCCCTCGCGAAGATCCTGACTTAGATGACGAACATGCCCGCCTTCAGAGCCCCCCGGACACTCCCGAAGATAGTGACCTAGATAATGAACACACCCATCTTCTGTAATTCTTAAGAGACAGACAATGCATATTTTTTTGTGTACGCTCGCGACAAAAAGTACAGCACTTATATATATATATGTGTATACTGGCAAATTAGTGCTCGTTCGACTACATTAGGAGGCTTTGGCCCTGCGGCGCATCAAGTCTGCAAACTCCTCGTCAGTAGAGATCGATCCCGACGGCCGGGCACCGAACTGCAAGATGTTGGTGGCTTCGATGATATGTTTGTACGATTCGGTCTCGGGAAGACTCAGTTCACGCCACAAAGTCTCCAAGTCGAGCTGCAGTTGTTGTGCAGAGGGCGCACTGAACACGTTGGCTTGAATGACGAGTCGCCAGATCGTTTTCGCCAGCGAGTCCGCGAAGGGGACCATTATAGCCGCGCGATCGAGGTGCTCGGCCGGCGTGAGTTTATGGATGTAGTGGAAGCTGGGACGCAACGACTCGATGGAGGAGCGGACGATCGCGTGGCTGGAGGCAGCATCCGTTTGCGCACTGGAGCCCCCCCAGTCAAATCGAAAATAGGCTTTGAGGTACTTCTGTGACTCTCGCGTGATGCACGATGCAATGCGGGTCGCCGCTTTCGCGCGGAGCTCATCGAACGACTTGGTGTAGAAGCTGAAGTCCAGCCCCGACTGCAGGACCAGCAATTTGCCGCTCCATATTTCCAGGTGCCCCTTGAGGAACGATGCAGAGCCAAGGATCCTTCCGAGGTATTGCAGATCCGTGACGCCCTTGGGGAGCGTCTCCCTGTTTGCGCTGACAGCCCTTGCCAACGATGAGTGGGTTCTTTCGAACAGATGCATTTGGTCCTCCAGCCAAGGCACGACCTGGTCGAGTATTGTGATGTGGATCTCCTGTAGCACCCGCTCTGGGCTGACTCTGAGCAGATAGTCGGCTTGTTGGAGCAGCTGTCGAATATTGAGGGCCACAAACGGGGGCTTCGCGCACTCTACGTCAGCGTCAAAATCGATCTCCTGCGAGCCGCTCGACAGCAGTGACTTCAACGACTCTTCGTAACTCGATCTTTCGAGCGCCAGGTATTTCGTAAGTAAGCGCTCGTCGAGCACACTCTGCAGAAAGGTGTCGATAGACGTGGTTGAGCAGTAGAAGCGGGTCTCGAGGTCATTGCAGAACTGCAAGAGCTCCGTCACAAAATGGCTGTCGATATCGTACGTGCTGTGGCAAGTCTCGACCAGTGCGGGGGTCAAAGCGGCGAGAATCACGTCCATCGGTGAGTCCACGAGGCTTCGCAGCACGCTGTTGATCCATTGCGCTCTTGGCTCCAGCATGCGGAAGTAGTAGGCGAACAGCCATTCGGGCTTGTCGGCGCGAGCGGTGTCTCCGCTCTTGACAAAGTTGAACTTGATCCTCTCGGCAATAGGTTCCGCAATGACCCCGAAGGTCTCGGGCGGCTCGGCGATATCCAGCTCGAGAGCGGCCCTCAATGCGAAAAGAACCTCCGTTCCTCTGGGCGGGTCGGCGGTGGGCCATTTGCATTTCGCCAGGGTGTCCCTCAGTCGCTGCAGTCGCCTCGCCATTTCGTCATCGTACCACGCAGCGCGGATGCTCGACGACAGCTGAGTACGAATCTCCTCGAAACTGTTCAATTGCTGGAGCTCTATTAGTGTTTGGCGAAGCTCCTGCGCGTGCTCCGAGGGGTTCTCTTTCAGCATTTTGTCGACCTTGAGCGCTCGCTCGATGAGAGCCTTTTCTCTCTGGAGGCTCTGGAGATCCCTGAGCTGCCGCGCCGTGCCCGTGCTGAGGATGGATATGTCCGTGGCGTCTGACTCGAGGGCCTTTCGCACGACGGCCATCTGGTCTTCGATCGCCTGTTCGCGCAGCGCCTCATTGTCCCGCTCGATGCTTTGGTTCCGTTCCGAGAGAGTCCGGCGCCTCCATTCCACATCGCCTTCCTCGCTGTCCAGAAACGCGGTCAGGCGCTCCAGGCTCGGGAACGCCTCATCGAACTCCGCTTTCATGTAGAACGTCCACGACAGTCCGGGGTGTAACGTGACGTCACTCGCAAGTCCTATGGGTGAATATAGGCCTCCCGAAGTCACAATGCGGAGTTCGTTGGACTCTTCGGGTACTCGAAGTGACAATGCCCCTCTTTGTGGCGACGATTCGCGGGCTGAAAGCCTAGCTGTTTTTGCAGCTCAGTCTCCAAGCACAGTTGGAAGGTGGAGGCAGCCTGGCTCGGATCGGTGCGTGGGCTAGGATGAATAATGCTGAGAATTGTAGAGACGTTCACCTCACGTCGCAGGCGAGAGAACTCACAGGAACGCGATGGCTAAAGCCAAGTCGAGACACACGCTGATCAAGCTCATCTCTTCGGCGAAGACAGGCTTCACTCGCTATGTGTACAGACCGCGAACGGCGCCGCCAATGAAGCAGGTTCGCTACGACCCCATAGTGATGCGCCATGTACTTTTCACTGAGGGCCGAAAGCGGAAGCTTCCCCAGCAGGGCGGCCAGTGAGTGCAAAGTCTGAGGCGACTTATGGCGCGTCGCTACCTGGTGCGGGCGCCACATCGCATTTCTGGTCGGCGTGTGGCAGACGGAAAACTCCACAAAGTGACACGGACTGCCGCGACTCAAGGCCGCAACAGATCGCACGCACGCATGCATAGCTTGCACTTTTCTGCTCTCGCGCCTGCTCTCACGCGAACACGTCAATACTTTTGTAACGGTGGATGTTTTCATCCGCGAGCCTCACGTCGACAAAGTTAACTAGGCTCAGCGCGGCTAAGCGCGTTGCTTAATTGACGGGCGTTGCTCAGCAACGCGGCGCGACGCTGTCTGTCTTTCCGGGCAAGCTGGTTCCGACCTGCCTGCCGTCGCCGGAAGCGCGCGGGCCCGCTTATGAAGTGGGGTTTCCACCGCATTCCATGGCTAGCGGACTCTATAACTGCACAGAAACGTTTAAGCTAATTAAAAGCGCTGTCCTTGCCAGGCGTCAAGCTCGTTTTAGACAGTGCGCATGTACATATCAAATTATCTCCGGGGGAGAGGTCCTAGTGATGGGAATACATAGATACAAAACACGGTGCCTTCTCGGGCTCACTCGTCGTCGTCGTACTTCACCGCTCCGTCGTCGTCATCATCGTCATCATCGCCCTGCCAGGTCGAGGGCCCCGGCGTGGGCGCCACGCCGGGCGTGGGGGCATGCACAGGAGGCCTGCTCCTGGCTGGGCTCGACTGTCACGTCCACGACCTCGGAGTCCTGCTGGTCGGTCGGCTGGGGCACCTC
>NRDT01000038.1:0-71679 GCA_004124955.1 Starmerella riodocensis
CAGCGCGGCGGCGGCGGCGGCCGCCGCCGCCGCCGCCAGCGCCTGGCGCGGGAGGATGTTGCCGGCCGCAGGGTCGCCGAAGCCGCTGCCCTCGTTCTCGTCTTCGGAGTCGCTCTCGCTCTCGATGATGCGCACCTTGGTGGGCGTCACGTTCGACTCGTTGATGCTCTGGATAAAGACCTGGTCCGTGGCGACGTGCAGCGGGCCCGGCGTCTCGTCCTGGGATGCGTTGGAGGAGCGCGACGGGATGGAGAGGGAGTAGCCCGAGCTCTGCTCGGTGGTCGTCACGCTCTGCTCGGCCATGCTCTTTTGGGAGCGGCGGGCCTTGAGCTCGGACATGGGCATGGCATCCTGGAGCGGGTAGGTCGGGCCGGTCGTGAGCTCGGCGTAGCGGCGCTCCTGCTCGGTGACGAGGTCGCGGCAGATGTCGCGGAAGCGGCGGTCCGGGAGCGAGCCGACGTGTTTCCGCGCGTCGTTGCGCTTCCAGTGTATGTCTCGGCGCGGCTCGAGCGGGCCGGCGTTCAGCAGCTCCGGGGACCGGCGCCGCTGGAGCTCGTCGTACATGTCTGCCGAGAGCTCGATGAGGTGCTTGTCCGAGAAGCCCGCGAGCTTGCGCAGCGAGGCCGAGCGCCGCGTCTGGTCCTGGGGCTGCGCGGTGGACTCCTCGGGCGTTATGTAGTGCACGAACGCGCCATGGTAGAAGATGACGTCTCTAGAGACGTTCGTGTCCTCCATCTACGGGTGTTCGAGCAGAGTGAGGGCCGGCAGCGAGTATGGGTACGGTCGCATTATATGCAACGCGTCGGAGCGTGAAACAATTTATTGAACCGCCTAGCCCACGACGCGTCGTCTCCCGCATGGCTCGGGTTAGGACTTCGACTCCCACCGGAGCGACCCGCAGACGGCGCCAACGCCTGGCGCCGGCGAGCGGAGGGAGCGGCCCAGCGAACTGGGAGTGGGCCGGAGGGCGTTGATTTCCCGGACGGCAGCAGGCGGCCCGCGATCCGGGATTTGCCGCTCGCTCGCATCGGGCGAGATCGCGTGCGGCGGTGCGCCGGCGAGCTCCGAGTCGCGGGCGTGTCTCTCCTGCCGGCCCCGGCGGCTATCGCACGTTAGTTAACATGCAGGATGAGCTTATGCATTGGGACTGCATGGCAGCGCGCGCAGAGTGCCTCGACGCCCCGCCCTCGGTCTCAGAGTCTCACCAGTGGTCTCGCTACAATAAGTGCAGTATAGATTATTATTTGTGAGGCGGCGGGGACGCCGCGTCTAAATGGAGGTAGGCGTCTCTGCAAACTTTGCGAGCGATCTGGACGTGCCTGCGTGCAGAGAGTTTCCCATCAATGTGCTTCCAAGCTGCAGAGCGTGCGGGGAGGTGGATTTAGGATATGCCCTTCAAGGTACGCTCGTTATGCTGAACTCGGCGCCGGGTGTGGCCGCGCGTAGGGACGAGAGAGATCCGATTATCTGCTAGAGAATTCTATGTCGTATAAATAAAGAGAAAGCGGGCGCGCGGCCGCTACATGTTGAGCTTCTTGCCGGCCTCGGCCTGCGCGTCCTCGGCGACCTTGGCCTCGGCCTTCACCTGGGCCTTTTCCTGCGCCTGGACCTGCACCTGGTTCTGCACGGTGTCCTTCGCGGCGACGGCCGCGCCCGCGCCGCCCGCCTTGCCCGCTGGCGCGAGGCGCTTGCGCTCGTTCCACTTCTTCTGGAAGTCGCGCTTGCAGCTCTCGGCCGTGTAGTCGCAGTCGACGACGGCGACGAAGTCGCCCGGGACGTAGGCCTGGTCGCTGCGCGCGCCCTCGTCGGCGCCGGCGAGCGGCACGAGCGAGCCCATGTGGCGCGCGCCAACGACGCCCGTGCGCACGAGGAACTGCGTGTGCCACTGCATGAGGTGGCCGAGCGCGTCCTCCTCGTCCTGGAAGCGCTGGAACGAGCGGTAGAGCGGCTCGCTCCACAGCTGCAGCAGCACGCGCGAGGCCACGTTGTTCTTGAAGAAGAAGCTGTCGGTGTTGATCCCGCGCTCGTCGTGGCAGAAGACGTAGCTGATGTCCTGCACGCGGTTGTTGCGGTACGTCTTGATGTGCGTGTTCGTGTGGTGCATGACCGAGACCTGCCGCAGGAGGTACTGCTCGAGGCGGTCCTCGGCGAGCAGCTCGCCCATCGGATCGCGCTCGGGCTGCATGATGAGCGCGTCGTCGGCCAGGTACCAGAACCACTCCGCGCCGGGGAAGCTGACCTGCGCCTCGAGCGCGAGCGCGACGCGGCTCCAGCCCAGATGGTGGTTGTAGCTCTCGTCGGTGAACTTCGCGAACTCGCTCGCGAGCTTGATGAGCACGCCGAAACGGTGCTGCTGCGCGTACTCCAGCCGGTTCTCGACGATCTTGTCGATGTAGTCGCGCGGGTGCTTGTTGTCGTCAATGACCGTCACGAGCACGAGCTTCGGCGCGTCGCGGCCGTCGTACTGGTAGATGGCGCCGCTCGTGCGCTTGTTCGCCGTCGTCTCGAGCGTCTTCAGCCCCTGCTTGTCGCCGGGCGCCTTCTTCACGCCGTCGCGCGCTGAGCTGCCCCCGAAGTGCGCGGGCAGAATGTACATCGAGTCCGACTGCAGCACCTGCCGCGAGCCCATGCGCAGCTGCTCCGCGGGCGGCTCGCCCGCGGACTGCCCGAAGAAGAGCCACACGACGAGCGCGAGCCCGACGAGCACCATGATGATCTCGCGCAGCGCCTCGCGGCTCATCTTGTCGCTGAACCGGCTCGAGTTCCGGCTCAGGCTGTACGAGTCCTCCTCCGTCGTGACGAAGCTCGGCAGCGAGTCGAACACGACGGACTTCCCGCGGCGCCTCTGGTTGCCCATCTGAAATTTGCGAGAGTCGTGTTGATGAAGTTGGAGAGAGGCGCGTCCTAGCCCTGCACGCGTCGATGTCTCGGACGGACGTGCTAAGACGGTTTCGCACAGCTAGGGGATAAGGCGAGGTGTCGGGAGCAATGCCGCAGGAGGCTGCGCGTACTAACTGCGCACGCGATGACAAGGCGAGTCCTGCGCGTGAGGTCCATGCGCCGTCTATGCGTTGCCGTGTCCCGGCCGGTCAGCGCTGCGCACGCGCTGCGTATACGTTGCGCACGCGCTGCGTATACGTTGCGCACGCGCTGCGTATACGTTGCGCACGCGGTACGCCACGCGGTGCGCACGCGGTGAACACGCAGTCGGTAAGAGAGCGATTGCCAACTTTTGTATCACGAACTCTCCTAACTTCTATAGTAGTTTAGACTTTTTGTAAATCTGATAAGGGAAAATATGTATGTATGAAGGACCCCCACGCTGCTTCGTGAGGCGTCACAGAGCAACGGCGCGCCCGGCGGCGCGCACTGCGCGTGCACAGTCTAGGCGTACACGATACGCAGGGTGTTCGAGTTGCCAAGACCGGACTTCCAGCCCTGGATGGTGATGACCGGCGTGCCCTTCTTCATGATGTTGAGCTGCACGGCCTCGTCGATGCCCCAGCGGATGCGGCGCTCGACGTCGTTCTGCCAGTCCTCGATGGTCTCCGGCTTGGGCTCGGGGTACACCATCGGGTAGACGCCGCGGCTGAGGTGTGCCTGGCGCGCGGCCTGGTGGTTGCGCGTCACCATGATGACCGGGCAGAGCGGGCGGAACTTGGAGCAGAGGCGCGCCGTGGTGCCCGACGTGGACAGCACGACAATGGCGCCCGCGCGCTGCTCGAACGAGGCCGAGACGGCGGCAATGGCCACGGTCTCCGCGGTGGACGTCGGCAGCGGCGTCAGCTCGCGGATGTCGTTGAACACGTTGCGGTACGAGATGGTGTGCTCGGCGAGCAGACAGGTCTGGCGCATCGTCGTCACGGCCTCGACGGGGTACTTGCCCTTCGCGGTCTCGCCGCTCAGCATGACGCAGTCCGCGCCGTCGAGAATGGCGTTGCCGACGTCGGAGACCTCGGCGCGCGTCGGGCGCGGGTTCACCGTCATCGACTCGAGCATCTGCGTGGCGCAGATCACGGGCTTGCCCGCGAGGTTGCACTTCGCGATGAGCTGCTTCTGCACGAGGAACACCTCGGCGGCGGGGATCTCGATGCCGAGGTCGCCGCGCGCAACCATCACGCCGTCGGTCTCCTTCAGGATGTCGTCGAAGTTGCGCACGCCCTGGTGGTTCTCGATCTTCGCGATGATCTTGATGTTCTTGCCCTTCTCGCCGAGCACGCTACGGATGTGCTTGATGTCGCCGCCGGTGCGGATGAACGACGCGAAGACCATGTCCACGTTGTTGCGCACGCCGAACTGCAGGTCGGCCTTGTCCTTCTCGGAGAGCGCGGGCAGATCGACGTCCGAGCCGGGCAGGTTCACGCCCTTCTTGCTCGAGATGTTGCCCGAGTTGATCGCCTCCGCAAGAATCGTCTTCTCGTCCTTGATCTCCTTCACGCGCAGCTGCAGCACGCCGTCGTCAATGAAGATCGGGCGGCCCGGCGCAACGACCTTCGTGATGTTCTTGTAGTCGAGATACAGCGTCTTGGCGTCGCACGCTTCAGCGTACTTGTCGTCCGTCGTCACCGTGATCGCGTCGCCGGCAGTCAGGGGCCAGTCTTTGCCCTCCTTCGTCAGGCCCGTGCGGATCTCGGGGCCCTTCGTGTCGAGCGCAATCGCCAGGTTGCGGCCGTCGTACTGCTCCACAGACTTGTGGCAGTTGTCCACGACGCTCTGGTGGTACTCGTACGTGCCGTGCGAGAAGTTCATGCGCGCAATGTTGAGGCCGGCCTTGCGCAGCGCGGTGAGCATCTCGACGTTGTTCGTCTTCGGCCCAATCGTGCCGATGATGGAGCTCTTGCGCAGGTTCGGCTCGGGCGTCATTTCCGTGTCCAGGGAGCAGATCCACTGGAGGAACGAGCGGGGATAATCAGACGAGGCGAACATATTAAACTGTGGTGAAGGAGAACGGTGGTGTGCTCGGGCAATGTCTGTGGAAAAAATGTGTCAACCTGGGCAAGCTTATGTGTGCTTATCGATGCGTTTGGGTGTGTGATTCTTAGTGGATGGGTTTGTGCAAACTAAAAACCTCTGATCAGCGTTGAGCGATCTAAACAGCGGGTGTGTGGAGACGGTAAGGGGGGGGGTGGATGGTAACCTTCAAAAGAGATTTAAATATACTGAGCCGTTACAAGAAGCGATCAGCGTGGAAGTTGGGCGTCCGCTATGCGGCGCCGCGAGATTCTATTTATACTGTAACGATAAGGGGGGGGTGGATCCGTTCCCATCGGTTTTTCTTGCGGGCGTTGAGCCATGCATGCTCGTGCTGCAACCCCTCACGAAGTACGACCATCACGTGTGGTCCGTGATGCTCACGACCGTACCTTTATGTGGGCCTCTGATACCCGCACTTTGCGTTGAGAGAATTACGCCGTACATCCACGCGAATTGATCCGCTTACCCCCCGCCCTCTTGCTGCCCCTAGCCCGACGTTGGGAGAAAAAAAAAGGACCGTGAACCCACCGCCTGCAAGAGTCCCCTCGCGCCTTAAGGCCCACCTTAACGCTGGCTATGTGGCAGGCCGTATGGCGGCCCGTAACGGCCCCACGCCATAGCGCTACTCGGCTCTAACGCCCCTTGTCCTGGCCTGAACACCTTGACCAGCGCGTCTGCCCCGCCCTCGTTTTGCCCCAAGCGGGACCCGCGTGAAACGTGCGCCGCCCAGACGCCCAGCGTGGATCCGGGAATTGGACTGCGCGCGGTGCGCGCCAGCATACATAGCTTAGAATAGCCCGCAGCGTTTGTCTCGTCAGCCAGGCTTCGGTGCGGCGGCTGCCGAGCGTAGTGTAGTGCCGCCGGCGCAGGGCCAGCAACGCCGGCCGCGTTCCCAGCACCGGGAAATTTCCGGGCAGCACGTTGAACGTGTGGTCCCAGCTGCGAGCCCCTTCCCAAGGCAGCCAGGGTTCTTCACCCCTACTCCCTCCTCCCCATCACAAGCTCTCTGGGGAGTCCTGTGGGGAGCCCTGGGGGGCCCAGTAGAGGTTTTCTCCATAGAGCTCAATTCGGAGCCTGAGCTTGCCCTTTTGTCCAATTTTCTGTTCGCAATTCTAGGCACTAAGAGCGCGCATCGTTCGTGGTTAGCGAGGGCCCGCGCACGCAGCATTTATGGCCGCCTCGCTATGGCGGTGAGAGCCTTCGCGGGAGAGCCGCAGCGCATCACGTGGCGGCGCTGCCACCAGAACCAGATGTCGACACGTTGAAATTCCCGAATTTTTCACCCATCCACTCCACAATGTCGAACAACGAGCAGACTTTCATCATGGTCAAGCCTGACGGCGTCCAGCGCGGACTCGTCTCGAAGATCCTCGAGCGCTTCGAGCAGCGCGGCTTCAAGCTCATCGCTCTGAAGATGACCGAGCCCTCCGAGGCGCTCCTGCGCGAGCACTACGAGGACCTCCAGGAGAAGCCCTTCTTCCCCGGCCTCCTCAAGTACATGCGCTCGGGCCCCGTTGTTGCCACCGTTTGGGAGGGCAAGGACGCCGTCAAGACCGGCCGCACCATCCTTGGCGCCACGAACCCGCTCGCCTCGGCCCCGGGCACCATCCGCGGCGACTTCGCCCTCGACGTCGGCCGTAACGTCTGCCACGGCTCGGACTCCGTCGAGTCCGCCCAGCGCGAGATCGGCCTCTGGTTCAAGAAGGACGAGGTGTACCGCTACGTCTCGCCGTTCGCCCAGAACCTCTACGAGTAAGTACCTAGCGACATACTAAGTACATAATAATTCAGCTTGAAGAGCTCATAGATCGAACACTACGCGTCTAGTCTGCGTGTAAATAAATAGAAAATGCGTGGGCTGTTTACACTGTATACGCCGCAGACATCGAGCCGGCGTGCCCAGGTGCCCACACGAAGCTACACAGAGCCTTAATATCAGCCTTGTGAGGCAACGACTCACATGCGCTAGTATTACTGTTGTGGCGGCGCCGTGAAGGCACATAATTTACAAGGGGTATAATAGATAGTGTATGGTATGAAGCAGCGGCCTCTTTAAGCGAGGCGTCGCCAGGGGGGTATCACACTAAAACTTAATAAAATAAAAACAAAATCTCAGGGAAGCTGAGAGCCGGACTTTAGAGTGTGCCTGCAGGGGAGCGCGGCAAATTGAGCGTCACCGGAGGCGTTGACGGAGGCGCGAATGGCGGCGCGAATGCGAGCAGAGGCGCGTTCAGACGCGCGTGCGGCTCTACAAGGTCGTTTGCGTACCCGCTCTGAGAACTGGAGGCGGCGCACGCCCGGCCCGCTCCGATGGTGCTAGCCAGCTAGCTACAAGCGAGGGGCGGCGCGCATCAAGCGCGCTGCCAGACGTTGACCTCGTTGTCTGCCTCGGGCTCGGGGCCAAACTCGCCCTCGTAGACAACCGCGCCGGCCTGGCCGCGCTGGTCCACGAGCAGCATCTCCGGCAGCAACAGCAGCTGCGCGACCGTCGGTCGCCGCTCGGGCTGCGGGCTGAGCATCTGCGAGACGACGCGGTCCAGCAGACACTCGTCGTCGACCAGGAACTTCGGCGCCCACGGCGGCGCCCGAGACTCCGCCGACACGCGGCTGCTCGCCGACGTCAGGTCGCCGCTGCTGAGCCGCCCGGCATCGCTGAGGTCGCCACTGCGCAGCCGGTGCCAGTGCACGCCGTTGTCGGGCAGCACAATGTTCGCGGCAATCTCGACCATCATCAGGCCGACACTGAACACGTCCGCGGGCTTCCCGTACTGCTGGCGCTCCAGCACCTCGGGCGCGATGTACTCGCGGTCCCCCTCGCGCTCGAAGCCGGCGGGGACCGGGTCCCAGGTCGCCATGCCGAAGTCCCCTATCTTGAGGTGGCCCTCGAAGCTGACGAAGATGTTGGCAGGCTTCAGGTCGAGATGCAGGATGTTGTGGGCGTGCACGACGGCCAGCCCTTGCAGAATCTCGAAGAGGATCTTCCATACGCGCCACTCCTCGAGCCGCGACACGCGGCCCTGGTCGGCCAGAAACCTGCTCAGGTCGCCGTTCTCGCAGTAGTCGGTCATTATGTACCCGTATCCGTTCGCCTCCCACTCGTCGATAAGATGGACGATGTGCGTCTCCGTCGGCGACGACAGCGAGCGCAGAATGTCGACCTCCTCGCGGCGCCGCAGCCGCTCGCGCTGGCCCAGCATGGGCCGCTTCGTGCGCTTCACCGCGTAGCGCTGCTTGCCCTCCGCAACCACGAAAACCGCGCTGAACTCGCCGAACGCCGCGCTCTGCACGCGCTCAAACTTCGCAGCCAGCAGCTCGTCGTGCGGGACTCTGTGGTTGTGCTGGCTGCCTTGTGACGATAGCGAGAAGTGTAGCAGCGACTGCGCCTTGCTCGAGCACGCCGAGTGGTCGGGGCTCTGGAAGCTCGACGAGTGGTGCGTGCCCAGCTGCGACGCGTCGGCGATGGTGCTGTTCGACGCGGCGAAATTCTGCAGCGGCAGAGACGAGCTGCTGTGGCCCGGCGTCCGCGGGTTGTCGTCCGCGGCAGGCGGCCTCCCTAGCGGCGTGCCGGTGCGAAGCGGAGGTACTGGCGGCAGAGCCGGTAGCGGTGGAGGTGCCTCCTTCGTCGGAGATATGTCTCGCGCCTCCGCCGACGCCGCGCGGTCGCGGCCGCGGTCGCTGAAGTCTCGCGTCCGGCGCTGCTTATTATGGTCGTGGCTGTAGTGGCGGACGTGACTATGATTTGGTGCTGCTGCGGCGTGGGGCAGGTTGCCGCTGTTGCTATTGCTGTGGTGGTGCTGGTGGTGGTGCTGGTGGGCCGCCGGGAGCGAAGGACCCGTGTGGTTCTCGGTGTGCCAGAAGTCGAAGAGACGCAGGCGACGGCGGGGCTTCGGGCTCGACTGCGATTCGGCAGAGCTCGACAGTATTAGGGAGTCAACACTAGCTTCACTCGCATGGACGTCCACCAGGGAGTCTCCATGGCTCGAAGGCCGTCGTCTTCGCCGCCTGTCGAAGACCTCTTCTACATCCGGCGTTCGTGGACTGAGATGCGTCTTGGTGCTCGTGTCGCTCGGCGAGGACGAGGCCGCGCCTATTGAGTTGTTCATGCTAAAGGGCTCCGGCGGGCTCATCGAAAGCGAGTCCGCGGGATCTGCAGACTGCAGAACGCTGGGCAGAGTGCGAGGCTTGACGGCGGTGCCGGGCGTCGCGGTGGCCGCAGCCTCGCTCGGTTGGCGGCCAGCGCCAACCGAGTAGCGGAACAAGGGCGTAGATGTATGCACCAGCGCGCCGTTGTTCCCCAGCTTCGTCGGGGTCTCTGGGACTTCCAGGTCGTCGACGCTGGTGCTGATGTGGCCTATGCTGAACCGTTGCAACCGGTCTATGGGATGGTTGACAAGCGGGCTCTCAGAGTCGATGGAGCATGTGCTCGTGGACGGCGACGTGCAGCCGGCCGGCATGGTGGTGGTGGTGAGTCTCTCGCTGAGCGTCAGCGGAAATTTCGGGCTTCCGCCGGCTCCACCGGCGGCGCGGCCGCCGGATCCAGCTGATTCTGCGGCTGCGGCAATGAACGATGCGTTCGCGCCAGGGAAGGGCGAGCAGTGGCTATTGTCGAGAATTGAGTGCGAGTGGAAGCTGTGGCTGCTGTCCTTGTCGAGTGCCTCTATTGGTCGTTTGCAGGGAGTCTCGGGAACCATAGGTTTCGGAGACTGCGAGACATGCTTTTTGGACTGGAGACCCGACGACACGAACGCGGTCTGGACCGGTTTGGCGCCCCGAAAGGAGAGGTCTGGCGTCAGGTCTCCGATCCGCCCCAGAGAGGTGGAGCTATCTCTGTCCCCGAGGTGGAGCCGCTTCTGCCCAGCTGGTGACATAGCATCCTGGTACGAGGCGCTCGAGCGGGACAGAAAGCCGGCGTGTTTCGTGGGCTTAGAGCTGCTAAACGGGTGCGGCCGCTTCAAAGATAGGTTGTTCGATCTTCGCCGCACGGCAGACGCGACAATACCCGAGGAAGCTGAGGAGTCAGGCGTCATGATCATGGCGGCTGCGCGGCTATTGAGCGAGCTCGCCGAGGTGTCCGCGCCGAAGGTGGTGCTGCGGCCATAGGCGTTCAGCATAGCGGGCGCGAACGCAATGTCGCGCTTCGCGAAGGAGTGGGGCAGCGGCGGCTCGGAGGAGTCGAAGTTCTCGGAACTCTGATTCTCCGAGTCGAGCTTGAGATTGAAGAGCCCAGCGGATCGCCGCAGACCAGCCTGCGACTTGCCCCCATTGGCACCGTCCCCCGTCGTCTGCGGGGTTCCCTTGTAGCGGTCACTGACCTTGTCTCCTCCTGGCTGATCTACTTCAAAGCGCCGCCTCGCTTCGGGGAGCGAGGCGGAGTTGCTGAACGGATCCATCACGCGACTGCGCAAAGTAGAGGTTCTGCGATGGGTCTGCGCGGCCAAATGAGGCGTGGATTCTTCGGCTAAGACCGGCTAGAGTCGCGCTGTCCGATGCTCAGTGTTTCGATTGTTTGGCGACGCGTGGTTGACTAAGTTGCCCGTCTGTGTGACTTAACGCGTCACCCTCAGACGGCCCTACAGGACTCGGGCGCAGGGTTCGCGTAACCGTTTGGCACATGATGGCGCGTGACTCCTGACACCCTCCCGCCTCCTTCATTCTCACCGCGCGCGCCTTGGCCAGGCCCGAGGGAAGCGCTACTGCCGCTGCAGGCGGTGGATCAGGGGACCATCATCAGCACCAAGGAGAAGGTCAATTTCTATGTCGACTGGTCTCTAGTTTCGCAATTTGGCAGCCGTGCCAGGGTTTTTCCAAGAGAAAACATAATTCGCGCTCGCGTGGGCCGCACGTTTATCGCCTGTTGAGCTCTATCGAGTGTGCTTATACCCGCGTTGGTGCCAGCACAGCCCGCTTAGCCTAGCCTCGAGTCTGCGTGTCGAGCCTGCGCGATGAGTGCAGCCACGAGAGCTTGCGCCTACTTCGGTCAAACTTGTCTCAAATGTTGGCTCGAGGGTATTCACTCTTTCGGGCTCCATGCATGGCCTCCAGGCATGCGTATGTAATACGCAGCCAATGGTCTGCAACAACCACGGCCCTGAGGGTCTGCAGGATCAACAAAAGAGGCACCGGCCGAGACATGTTTCGCGTGTGAGTCAGTCTATCCTTCAAGAAATCAGAACTCTGCCACCGACTTGCGACATGGCGGTGTAGTAGCAGAAAATCTAGACCTGACCAGCATGTGTGGCACCCAAATTTTGTTTGTCGCGCAGTTGTTGGGTGGGTATATACATACATACTACACGTACCCCGCATTGCGCGCTACATGGAAGCCTCAGCCGCGCGCACGATCACGATCGACGATGGAACCTGCAGCAAGACGCTCTTTCGCACTTATTGGTGAAACGTCCCGCCGCTCCAGTGAGGTGGGTGAGACATCTAGGAATCTGTCATTTTTTTGACCGATTAGTGTGAGTTTATGGGTGGGGTAAATAAATTTAACGGACGTAGGCCGATGCAAAACAATACATTCGATGCTTCTTTTTGTGAGTCAACTTCGGGTTGATGAAAAGTCAGCTTGTCAGAAAGCGTACTGTCTAAGCATCAGCAAGCTCGCGGAGACGGCGGATCGTCGAGCGAGCGGTCGTAGCGGCCGAGGTGGTCATGGCGTAGGCGCCGCCAGCAACGGTCTTGCGGCTGGACGGGCAGTACCAGATGCCAGTGGCAACGCGGCGAACGTTCTTCTTGCCGCTGAACGGGTCCTCGTAGCGGGTGTGGGCGAGCTGCTCGATCTTACGGGCCTGGCGACGGAGCGAGGCACCGTAACGCACACCGTAGCGTCCAGAGATTCCGACCTTCTTAGTACGACGAGCCATCTAGTATTTTGACGGGTTGTGATGAATCAAACGTGAGCCGCTGTTTGAATATTCGCCAACCCGTCTCGCGAGGGCCGAGGGTCACGAGTGAGTGCATCACGTGTACTGCAAAGTCTGCAAATTGGGGTGGGTCTATGACTTGATGACAAATAGGGCACAAGACCAGCCACTCTTCCCACCTGCTCTAGCTTCTCGATCTCCTCTGTTCCATGGGGTGGACTACTGGCGGTTAGGGGAAGGGGAGAGCAGGAGCGAACGTGCGCCACGCCCCGGGTGGTGGTTCCTGCGTTTGGGAGAGAGAACGCGACCTGAGGTGGTGGAATATGAAGCGATTCTGCAGGCCGGGCGGCCCGTCCAAAGTCCCGCCCCCAGGTCCCTATGCGTCTTATTCCAATGAATGCTACTTTATTATTAAAACAAGCGTAGCGCTCTATAAGCTACTAGTAGATATTTCCATTGCTCGAATTGTTAGAGGCAGCGAGTAAGGGAGCTGGGGGGTGGTGCAAAAGACGTTGGCCACTGGGCATCCTTGCGTCAGCGAGCTGTCATAAGCTCTATGATTGGCCGAACAACGCAGGACATCCTCCCAATGTCGAGCACCAGGACACTCGCGTCCCGCGCGGTGCGAGCGGGCTGGCCCGCCCGCGCCCCATAGACTGGTTAATTGATCCATCAACTCAGCCCGAGCCGCAAAGTTGGTTCGTCGCTACCCCATATTAGGCAGTTGCCCTTAACCAGCCGCGGGCGCATATCTGTTTGTTCAACGCGACTCGCGAAGGAGGTCTTTCGTGATGCCGGGCACCGAGGACGACTTCTGGCTCGTGGATGACGGCAGCTCGTCCAGGATCCTGTCGCCCGCGCGGGGAGACCCGGAGATGCTGGTCGACTTCTCGCCAACGCGCCGCCCGTCTGTGCCAGGCCCCAGCCGCTCGCCGTCGCGGTCGCCCACGCGGTCGCCGTCGCGGTCGCCCACGCGGCCCTCGTCGCATGGCCACGCGCAAAACCCGTTTCGCGCTGACGATTTCGACAGTGACACGGAGCTCGTCATCGACAGCGACTCCGAGGCCGGCCACGACGCGGCCGCGCACGAGCTCCAGGATCTGGACCCGGCCACGGGGCTCGACGTTAACCGCCCGGCTCCGAGCGCGCAGCGGTCGCGGCCCGCGCCCTCGGGCGAGCGCGCAGCCCGCGACTTCGACATCCGCAAGATGTGGCGGCATTACATCCTTAGAAAAAAGAACGTCTACGGGAGCTCCACGGACGCGCGCGTCCGCGACGTCATCGTGAACGACCCGCCGCACGGCAAGCAGTTCCTTTCGAACTACGTGTCGACGACCAAATACAACGTGGCGACGTTTTTGCCGAAGTTTCTGTTCGAGCAATTCAGCAAGTACGCCAACCTGTTCTTCCTGGCCACTGCGCTCATCCAGCAGGTCCCCAACGTGAGCCCCACCAACCGGTACACCACCATCGGCACGCTCATCGTGGTGCTTCTGGTCTCGGGCACGAAGGAGCTGGCCGAGGACTGGAAGCGCTGGCTGGCGGACAAGGAACTGAACAACTCGCAGGCCTTGGTGCTCGGCACGGACTCGGCGAACTGGTCAACGAAGCGCTGGGCGAACATCCGCGTGGGCGACATCGTCCACGTGGAGAAGGGGCAGCCGATCCCCGCCGACATGCTCGTGCTCTCGAGCTCGGAGCCCGCGGGCCTCTGCTACATCGAGACCTCGAACCTGGACGGCGAGACGAACCTCAAGATCAAGCAGGCCGTCACGGAGACGCAGCACCTCACGACCGAGCACGCGCTGTCCGCCATGACGGGCAGCAAGATCGACTCCGAGCAGCCGAACTCGTCGCTCTACACCTACACGGGCACGCTCCACATGGACGCGGAGCGGCTCGTGCCGATGGGCATCGACCAGATGCTTCTGCGCGGCACGTCGCTCCGCAACACGGCGTGGATCAACGGCGTGGTCGTGTTCACCGGCCACGAAACCAAGCTCATGCGCAACGCCACGGCCACCCCGATCAAGCGCACCGCCGTCGAGTACATGATGGACCAGCAGATCATCTTTCTGTTCGTCATACTGATCGCCATGTCGCTGATGGCGTCGGTGGGGAACGTCATCAAGCTGCACCAGTGGCGCAAGCCGATGTGGTACCTGAAGCTCGAGGACACGTCCGGCGCCAAGGTGTTTTTCAACGATATCCTCACCTACTGGATCCTGTTCTCGAACCTGGTTCCTATTTCCCTGTTCGTCACGATCGACATCATCAAGTACTGGCAGGGCTACCTGATCTCCAACGACCTCGAGATGTACGACTCCTCTACGGACACGCCGGCCGTGTGCCGGACGTCGTCGCTCGTCGAGGAGCTGGGCCAGATCAAGTACCTGTTCAGCGACAAGACGGGCACGCTCACGCGCAACGTCATGGAGTTCAAGGCCTGCTGCATCGACGGCACGATCTACGCCATGGACATCCCGGAGGAGAAGCAGGGGCAGTATCTGCCGTTCGGAGAGAACTTCGCGACGCTGAGCCCCCAGACCAACCTGCTGCTCACAGTGCTGGCCACCTGCCATACGGTCATTCCGGAGATTCACCTGGACGGCCGCATCGAGTACCAGGCATCGTCGCCGGACGAGGGCGCACTGGTCGAGGGCGCCGCGAGCCTGGGCGTCCCCTTCATCGGCCGCACGCCGGCGGGCCTGACGATCCGCGTGCCGGGAGACTCGGTGCTGGGCGACACGGAGCAGTCGTTTGAGCTGCTGCAGGTCTGCGAGTTCAACTCGACGCGGAAGCGCATGAGCACCGTCCTCCGCTGCCCCGATGGCAAGGTGCGCGTGTTCACGAAGGGCGCGGACACCGTCATTTTTGAGCGGCTCGCGAACCCCAGCGACGAGTCCTCCGTCTCGGGAGCGCTGGAGGAGTTCGCCAGCATGGGTCTGCGCACGCTGTGTTTGGCGAGCCGCGTCGTGCCCGAGCAGGAGTACGCCGAGTGGGCCAAGCGGTTCCACGCGGCCGCGACCTCTATGCACGACCGGGCCGACAAGCTCGCGGACGTCGCCGACGAGATCGAGCAGGGCCTCGACCTCGTGGGGGTGACCGCCATCGAGGACAAGCTCCAGGACGGCGTGCCCGAGACAATTGCGGCGCTCCAAGACGCCGGGATCAAAATCTGGGTGCTCACGGGCGACAGGCAAGAGACCGCCATCAACATCGGCATGAGCTCGAAGCTTCTGAGCGAGGACATGAGCCTGCTCGTGATCAACGAGTCGAGCATGGACGGCGTGCGCCAAGACATCGCCTCCAAGCTGCGCGTGATGCGCTCGATTGGGAGCCAGACCGGGATGGAGGAGGCCGACCTCGTGGCTCTCGTGATAGACGGACAGAGCCTCGTGTACGCGCTGGACGACGACTGCAGCAAGGACTTTCTCGACCTGGCCGTGCTCTGCAAGGCCGTGATTTGCTGCCGCGTGTCGCCGCTGCAAAAGGCCATGGTGGTGAAGCTGGCCAAGCACAATCTGAAGGACCTGCTCATGGCCATCGGCGACGGTGCCAACGACGTGTCCATGATCCAGGCCGCGCACGTCGGCGTCGGCATCTGCGGGCTGGAGGGCCAGCAGGCCGCGCGCAGCGCCGACGTCGCCATTGCCCAGTTCAAGTATCTTCGCAAGCTGCTGCTCGTGCACGGGCTGTGGAGCTACAACCGCCTGAGCCGCGCCATTCTGTACTCTTTCTACAAGAACATCGCGCTGTACTTCACGCAGTTCTACTACGTCTTCTACAACGGGTTTTCCGGGGAGAGCATCTACGAGTCGTGGACGGTCACATTCTACAACGTGTTCAGCACGTCGCTGCCCCCCATGGCCATGGGCATTCTGGACCAGTTCGTGAGCGCGCGCCTGCTGATACGGTACCCGCAGCTCTATCGCATCGGGCAGAAGGGCCAGTTTCTGAACACGCGGCAGTTCTGGGAGTGGATCCTGAACGGCATTTTCCACTCGATCATTGTGTTCTGGTTCACGCTCGGCGCCTACGCCGTCGGTAACGTGCTGACGAACGGCAAGGTCATCAACCACTGGGTGTTTGGCGGCGCCATGTACACGGCGTGCGTCTTCACGGTGCTCGGCAAGGCGGCGCTCGTGACGAACGTGTGGAACACCTGGACGATGTTTGCCATCCCCGGCTCGGCGGCCGGGTGGCTGGTCGGCTACCCGTTCTACGCCGAGGTCGGCCCGCGCCTCGGCGTCGGCCGCGAGAACCGCGGCCTGATTCCGGCGCTCTACCCGACGGCGGTGTTCTGGGCGGTGGCCTTTCTGGTGCCGTGCTTCTGCCTGATACGCGACATCGCGTGGAAGTACTGGCGCCGCATGTACGTTCCCGAGTACTACCACTACGTGCAGGAGATCCAGAAGTTCAAGATCAGCGACCGGCGCCCGCAGCGGGACCAGTTCCAGAAGGCGATCCGCAAAGTGCGCCAGGTCTCGCGGCTGCGCAAGCAGCGCGGCTTCGCGTTCTCCGCGGCGGACGAGGGCGCGGAGCGGGTCGTGCGCGCCTATGACACGAGGCACTAATTCGCGCCCCAGCATGCCGGGTCTAGCGCGAGGAGCGGGCGCAGCCGCGCGCCCGCGCCTCGCCTTCACTCGTACCTATTTATTGTATTAGTAGCGTATAAAGTCCAGCTGCTAGAAGGGGGAGGCCATTGCACCCTGAACTAAAAGTTAAGAACGTTTCAAAATATTTATTATGTAGCGCGCACTTTACTGGTGTGAATCACCGCCGCCACGGCGGCCGCAGCCATCGTGCTAGCGGCTGCGACTGCGTTTGCATACTAACTCCTGCTGCTAACCCTTTGGGCGTGTGCATACACATATACATACACACTGAAAAAGGCAAGGCTGCGAGACCGTGCCTCTGTTTGCTGACACATGACCGCGCTGAGAGGGACGACGAAGAGCTTTGAGGTCGTTCTCGAGAACGACCGGCTGCTTCCGCAGGGCCCCTCTGACACGGTGAGTTGTCTCTCGTGGTCGCCCGTCGGCGACTTCCTGGCCGTCTCGTCCTGGGACAACTCGGTGCGCGTCTACGAGATCAACAGCGCGACGGGCGACGGGCAGGGCCGCGCGATGTACAGCCACGAGGCGCCCGCGCTGAGCGTGTGCTGGTGGGCCGACGGCTCGAAGCTCGTGAGCGGCGGGTGCGACAACGCGGTGCGGTCCTACGACGTCGTGTCCGGCCAGAGCGTGGTGGTCGGGAAGCACGACCAGGCCGTGAGCGGCGTGGCGCTCGTGGACGTCGGGCAGCCAATGGTCGCGTCCGCGTCGTGGGACAAGACGCTGAAGTACTGGGACCTGCGCTCGCCGAACCCCGTGGCCACGGTCGCGCTCCCCGAGCGCGCGCTCGCGCTCAGCAGCACGAAGAAGCTGCTTGTCGTGGGCTGCGCGAACAAGCAGGTCGTCCTCATCAACCTGGACAACCCGAGCACCATCTTCAAAACGGTGGAGAGCCCGCTGAAGCGGCAGATCATGTCTCTTGCGTGCCAGGCGGACGGCTCCGGCTACGCCATGGGCTCGGCGGAGGGCCGCTGCGCCATCCAGTACGTCAGTCCGGCCACCGCGAGCGGGAACTTCACATTCAAGTGCCACCGCAAGGCGGTGGGCACGGCGGCGAAGCCTGTGGACCAGGTGTATGCCGTGTCGACGCTCGCGTTCCACCCGCAGTTCAACTCGCTCTGCTCGGCAGGCTCGGACGGCATAATGAACTTCTGGGACAAGGACAGCCGCCACCGCCTGGGCTACACGAAAGCGCAGCCGAACCCCATCACAGCCGCCGCGTTCAACGCGCAGGGCACTCTGTTCGCCTACGCGTCGGGGTACGACTGGTCAAAAGGCTACCAGCACAACAAGCCCGGCCAGGAGCCTGTTGTGAAGGTGCACAAGCTGCAGGAGTCCGAGGTGCGGCCCAAAAACAGGCAGTAAATCCGAAAAACGTGGCGCCGATGCAGCAAGCTGGACTATGCGCAAACGCTACGTGAGCTGCCCTGGCGGCGCGGCCCTGTCCTCCGAGGCGTGACCGCTCGGACGACACGTAAACGACGATCTGGACGAACTCAGTGGATAGTAATCGTGTACGGGGTAATTGGAGTAGACGTACCCGGGCCTACTCGAGGTCGATGTTCCCGAGGTTGATCGACGAGACTCGGGAATGATGCTCGCGACCGATGCTCGTGAATGCTCGTTAACGATACTCGAGATCGACGTTTGCGACCGACGCTTGTGACCGATGCTCGTGGCCGACGCTCGCGGCCGACGATCGTTGACGTTGTCCGTTCGTGAGCGACGGTCGTGCCTACATACGTTGACGACGTTCGTTGACAGTTTTGTTGCCGACGTTCGTTGCCGACGTTCGTTGACGATATAGAGTATGTTCACTGGCAAAGTTCGTGAACGAGGAACCGCCCTCGCTCGAAGTGCCCGCACGACCGAGACAGGGAGGTATACATAACGCCATCTAACTAGCTAATTTCTTTCATCCTCGGGCCGTTGTAGCTGCCGATTCCAGAAGTTCTCGCCGGCCGGCTGCGGCGCTCCCTAGGACACTCGATTACCTACGAGCGCGCAGCCAGTTGCCGGCCGCACAATTTGTTCGACTTCTTTTTTGGGCCGTTTTCGTTGTGCTGCTTATTTTTTTTCTACTGCAGACAACTGCGTAAGCGCGCGCTAAGATGTGGGGTGCATTGTGCACGGCAGCAGTGTGGGATAGGGGGGCCGACCGGGGGAGGGGGTGGTGGGATGTCTAAAGATCTGATGCACGATAACCGCCTGCGTGGGGGAGCTCAGCAGATGGGGAGCCTACTTCAGGTCTCGCGGCCTTCGAACGCGAGTAAAACCATCGGGCCGACTCGGCCCGCCAAGGTTCCATTGGGGGGCGGGCGAGACTAAGCCTATATACGCGTTTATGGCCAAGCCTGGGTTGTGTGCAGGTAGGCTTATACAACGGAGCAATCAGCCCGGCGCCGTTAGTGCGAGTGCCTGACGGCGGCGTTTGATCGGCATTGCCCGGCCAACGGGCAAGCCATATCTGTTTTTAGCGTGGTCGGAGAGCCACTCGATAAGTATTAGCTAGTTTTTTTTTTCTCGTGTACGAGCTTGTGGTCCGCAGCCGTCCCAACGCTCCGGTCCGCGTGCATGCGATTGGCCTACCCTTACAACTTCTCCCCGAATGTCAGGGCGATGTCGGCCTCATAGCGGCAACAGGGCGTGTGACCCATCACTCAGCCCGCATTGTGGGCTGGGGCTCACTATGCGTGACGATAACACGCCGCAGGGTTTGATCAGCCTTAGACGCGATAGACCTAGCGTTATCATGGGGATCGAGTGGGTACCTCCGCGGGCCTGGCGTGCGCGCAGCGCGCGGCGCGCAGGCTTGAGGCGTGAAAAATATTCGTCCGCTTCACGGATTTGCGTAGAACCAAGGCTACGGGCCGCAACGAATGCTAGCGCGAGCGCACGGAGCCCCTCGAGGGGAATTTTCGGATCGGGCGGGCGAAATGCGCGCGGCCTGAACTAAAGTGGGGCCAGCATTCTGGATCTTAATCTCATGTAGAGTACTTCGAACAAGGGCAGTAGCCCCAGCGTGCGGGAGATTTGGCGCCCCGCCGCCGTTCTATTTTATATACCTGGCTTGCCTGGAACCGGTCTGAAACCGCAAATAGTTTCTCACTGAAAATCCTCCCATGCAGCTTCTGGGACGATTTGCGCGTAAGAAGGACGACGGCATCGTCGAGGCCGCCAGCAACAGCAGCACGGCCTCACGCAAGTCAGCAAGCAAGCCATACGGTATCGAGCAGCTCGAGAATGGCAGCATACAGGACGGCGCCGTCGTTAACAAGACGCGCGACGACCTGCTTCTCGAGTCGCTCGGCTACAAGGCCGAGCTGAAGCGAGAGTTCAGCCCCCTCGAGCTGTTCGGCGTCAGCTTCTCCATCATGAGCCTGGCGCCCAGCATCGCGTCGGTCATCACAAGCCAGATAGCCGCGGGGGGCGTGGGGCTCACCTGGGGGTGGCTCGTGCCCTGTATATTTATTCTGTCGCTCGGCGTGACAATGTCGGAGATGGCCTCGGCCATGCCGACGGCCGGCGGCCTCTACTGGTGGACATACTGCTTCGCACCCGACGGCTGGAAGAGCTACCTGAGCTTCCTCTGCGGGTACACCGACTCGCTGGGCCTCATCGCCGGCATCGGCAGCATCAACTACGGTGCCGCGGACCAGATCCTGGCCTCGGTGCGCCTCGGCACCGCGTACGAGGCCTCGTCGGGAGTGACCTTCGCGGTGTTCCTGGCCATCTGCATACTGCAAACGTTCATCACGTTCACCCCTAGCAAGTACCTGGCCAAGTTCCAAACGGTGACGATTGTGTTCAACCTCGCGGCCGTGGCCATTGTGTGCATCGCCCTGCCCGTGGGCATGAAGGCCAAGGGGATGGAGCTGAACTCCGGCAAGTTCGTGTTTGGCGACACGACGAACCTCACGAACTACCCCTATGGCATGACGTTCATGCTCGCCTGGATGTCGGCCATCTGGTCCGTGAGCAGCCAGGACTCCTGCGTGCACATGGCCGAGGAGGCGAGCAACGCCGCCGTGGCCGCGCCGTTCGGCATTATGCTGTCTGTGTCGCTCTGTCTCGTCCTGGGCTTCGTGATGCTGGCCGTCATCGCCGCCTGCATCGACCCGTCGGTCGCGGGCCTGCAGGCGCTGCTCGAGACGGAGTCGCCCATGGCCAACATCATCGAGCGCGCGCTCAACAAGAACTGGGCGATCGGCATCATGTCTCTCTTCGCATTCATCCAGTGCACAATGGGCCTGAACGCGCTGCTCAGCTGCTCGCGCCAGATCTTCGCGTTCGCGCGCGACGACGCGCTGCCGCTGAGCCGCTACGTGAAGCGCACCTACCGCGACCTGCCCATCCCGGCGATCATCTTCGCCGTCACGATCGCCATTCTGCTGGGCCTGCTCATCCTGGCCGGACCCGTGGCGGCCGGCGCCATCTTCACGCTGTGCAACTCGGCGCTCTACCTCGGCTGGTGCCTGCCCATCTTTGTCTACGCGTTCAGCGACAAGCGCATCTCCACGCCGGGCCCGTTCTACCTGGGCCACTTCTGGTCGAAGGCGAACGCCATTCTGGCCTCGATGTACGGCTTCTTCGTCATCTTCGGGCTGAGCATGATCCCGTCGGACATCCCCGTCATCAGCGGCGACCAGATGAATTACACGTGCGTCGTGTGCGGGTTCGTGTGGATCGCGTGCAGCCTGTACTGGCTTTTCAGCGCGCGGAAGTGGTTCGACGGACCGAAGGTCACGATGGACCGCGACGAGGCCATCTGCGAGATCATCGAGGCGCGCGAGTGGGCGCGAGCGAGAACAGACACAGCGAAGCAGCGCGCGCTTCTGGAGAGCTGAGCGCGCTCCCCACAATGCACACGCACTCACTCACACACACACACACATACAAACCCCCACACACAAGTCTGTTCAGCCACCTATGAATATCTCTAAAAGTGAATATAATTTTCCTTATATCTATAAAAATAAAATCCTTTTTGCATCTGCATCCTGCCCCGTATCCCCTCCACAACTGCGGCCCTGCCTGGCGAAGCTACTCACTACACTACTGTGTACACATACTGCAGCACGCGGCGCGTTCCCCTGCACGCACGACTGGTGGCGTGACTCGGTGCGTCGAGCGTGTGACATTTTAGCTTTCCTGGCAGCCAGGCGGGTCAATGCGTACACGTTGCTCGAGCGCGACCTCGACAAGGTGTTTGGTTGCCTAAAGAGCAGCGATATGCAGTTTGTCGGCCGGCCGCGGGCTGGCGCCGGGGCCACGAGAAGCCGCCTCTGCCCGGCGACGCCGACGCGCTTCGCGGCGGGAAGGGTTGCGCGTGATCGCTTCCTGGCGATTAATTTTTTTCCCTGCACCCACCCTTCTCCGGCTGCCCCGGCTGCCCATCTAGGTCCATCTCGCCGCCGCCGTTTCCTCCTGCTAGCCGTATCCGGCGGCCCAGCTCGCATTTTTTTCTGGAACGTTCTGCAAAACCGAATATATTTCAGCCTCAAACCTCAACATTATAAAGCCGTCAATTTAATTCTGCCCGTAGGTCTACGTACACGGTGGAGGGGACGCGAGAAAAGACAACCAAAAACCTACCAGAATAAATTCGTAGAATGGCTGTGGAGACGAAGCTATACGAGATTCTGAACGTCGAGGCGTCGGCGAGCTCATCTGAGATCAAAAAGGCGTACCGAAAACTCGCGCTGAAGCACCACCCCGACAAGAACCCCGGCGACCACGCCGCGGCAGAGAAGTTCAAGGAAGTCACTGGCGCATACGAGATTCTCATTGATGAAGAGAAGCGATCGACGTACGATCAGTTTGGCATGGAGGGCCTGTCTGGTGGCGGCATGGGCGGCGGCAGCGCGGAAGACCTGTTCTCGCAGTTCTTCGGCGGCGGCATGTTCGGCGGCGGCGGCCCGCGCCGGCCCCGCGGCCCGCGCCGCTCGCAGGACATCGTGCACACGGTGCGCGTCACGCTGGAGGACCTGTACAAGGGCAAGTCGACGAAGATGTCGCTGAAAAAGACGGTTACGTGCCGAACATGCAAAGGCCTGGGCGGCAAGGAGGGCCAGGTCAAGACGTGCTCGGCGTGCCACGGCTCGGGCGCGCGCATCATGGCGCGCCAGATGGGCCCCATGATCCAGCAGTTCCAGACGGTGTGCGAAGATTGCCAGGGCAAAGGCGAGATCATCCCCGAGAGCGCGCGATGCAAGGACTGCAAGGGCAAGAAGACGGTGCAGGAGAGCAAGGTGCTGGAGCTGCACATCGACCGCGGCATGAAGAGCGGGCAGCGCATCGTATTCGAAGGCGAGGGCGACTCCGGCCCGAACATTTTGCCGGGCGACGTCGTGTTTGTGCTGGAGGAGCAGCCCCACGAGCGCTTCGAGCGCCGCGGCAACGACCTGCTGACGCACGTCCACCTCGACCTCGTCACCGCGCTGACCGGCGGCAGCTTCCAGATCCAGCAGCTCGACGGCGAGGTCTACCACGTCACCATCCCGGAGGGCCAGATTGTGTCGCCCGGCGACGTCAAGTTCCTGCCCGAGAAGGGCATGCCCGTGCAGCGCCTGCACTCGTTCGGCAACATGATTGTGGTGTTCGACCTCACCTTCCCCGACAAGCCATTCACTCCAGAGCAGGCCGCCGCGCTGCGCAAGGTGCTGCCCCCTCCCGCGGCTCCAGTACACGACGTTGACGCCGCGGAGGAGGTCGATCTGGTCGACATGGACCCCGCCGCCATCCCCAACGGCGACGACGATAGAATGGACGACGAAGACGACGGGCGTCCGGAGGGCGTCCAGTGTGCCTCGCAGTAATCGAAACGGCATGCATAGAACCTCAGTTAATTTATCTATTAGAACACGCGCCGCCCGGCGACGGGCCTGGCCAACTCATCTTTTCTAGACTACGCCGGGCGTAGCGGTGGACGCCATCATTTTTGTGGGGCGCATTACATTGGCAGGTGGGAGTGAGGTCGCGCTTAGCCTCAAACGCAGCACTTCTCAAGTTAGTTCTCCGTGAGAGCCTCCGTGAGAGCTTCAGCGGAGCGCTCAGCGGAGTGCTCGACCGCTTGAATTCACGTGATACTTACGCCCTGACGGATCTTTCATGTGTTTGGGAGTGCATCAGGGGGCTTCCAAGTCATGTAGTCTACGACCAGTGTTTGTAGGTGAGCTTTTAACGCTTGTTTCTATATCAGCCGTGAGAGCCTCCGTGAGAGCTTCAGCGGAGCGCTCAGCGGAGTGCTCGACCGCTTGAATTCACGTGATACTTACGCCCTAACGGATCTTTCATGTGTTTGGGAGTGCATCAGGGGGCTTCCAAGTCATGTAGTCTACGACCAGTGTTTGTAGGTGAGCTTTTAACGCTTGTTTCTATATCAGCTCTGAGCTCTTGCGCTCGAGCGCGCGCGCCGCAGAGCGGCGCGCAGTCTCGGCGATGTCGGCGGGCCAGACGGCCGGGCGCGCGCTCTATATAAATATTACGAAGTCCGTGGTGAGGCTTCTTTTTTCAGCGGTAGTTGGCGTCCGCGTCCAGGTTGTACTGGATCTCCTGCTCCCACTTGTCGCCGTTGGCGAGCAGCTTCTCCTTGTTGTACAGAAGCTCCTCGCGGTCCTCGGTGGAGTAGTCGACGTTCGGCGTCTCGACGATAGCGTCGACGGGGCACGACTCCTGGCAGTAGCCGCAGTAGATGCATTTGGTCATGTCGATGTCGTATTTTGTGGTGCGGCGCGAGCCGTCGACGCGCTCCTCGGCCTCGATGGTGATCGCCTGCGCGGGGCAGACGGCCTCGCACAGCTTGCACGCGATGCAGCGCTCCTCGCCGGTCGGGTAGCGGCGCAGGGCGTGCTCGCCGCGGAAGCGCGGCGAGATGGGGCCCCGCTCGAAGGGGAAGTAGATTGTGTAGGGCGCCCTGAAAAACTGCTCCAGCGCGGTGTACATGCCGCGGCCCATCTCCGCCAGCAGGAACCACTTCGTGGCCTTCGAGAGGGCGCCTTCGCCCTCGGGGTCGTCCCACGACTTGGGGGGATGCACGCGGAAGCCCGCCGGCGGGGCAGCGAGCTTCGAGCCCGCGGGGAACGTGCTCTGCAGCCGCAGGCCGAGCGCGGCGGCCGGCGCGGGGCGCGCGCCGCAGACCTTGGCAGCACTCACAAGGGAACTCGTGCCACGCAGCATATTCGTTGCACAAACGTCGGGGCGGGTTTGACGAGGATGGATGTCAGTGGACACACTTTACTTGGGTGGAAAGATGTGCGCGGCTCGCCTAGGGTTGTAGTTAGCTCTTTGCTGATACTCTCATTGGCTGAGGCAGGCGGGTGCCCTTAACGGGGCGTCTAGCCGGCCTGAACCGCGTCCATGAGGGCTCTCCAGGTCACCAAATTGCTATAACGCGTACACAGACTATTTTTAAGAGGCTGAGAGGCCTCTGAGCGCGCTTGCGCGCTGCTTCCTCGCCGCTGCCTTTTCGCGTAACGGTAGATTGGCTCGATGCACATCCTGGGACAGCCGGTGGAGTGTTAGGGCGAGGGCCGCTTCCCCGGGCGGGCGCGCAACGCGAAGTGTGGGATCGCATGTGCGCGCCAGCGCCCGAGGATTTGGGGGGTTGAGGGGGAAGGGCCCTGCCCGCCCGCATGTGTGAGATCGAACGTGAAATCGAAGACCGAGCTTTGCTATTCCCGCCCAGCGTACATATATATATCTAGTGCAGATGGTCTACTTGTAAGACGGCTCGAACTGCGAGAACCACCACAGGCTGTCGTCGAGCACGCGGTTCGCCTGCGTCAGCATCCACGAGTCGTTGGGGTCGCCGCGGATGGTGAACCCGTGTGCGACGCCCGAGCTCAGCGTCGTGTGGTAGGTCGCCTTGATCTCGGCAAGCTTCGTCTCGGTCTCGGCGCGCAGCTGGGGCGAGTAGATCTCGTCCTTCTCCGCCGCGAAGATGGCGATCGGCTTCTGGATGCGCGCGACCTCGTCGATCTGGACGAGCGAGGGGTGGGCGCCGGCGCCGACGTCAATGCTGCCCTCGCCGAGCAGGCGGATGACGTAGCGCGCGCCGAAGCAGTAGCCAATGGAGGCAATGAACTGCGGCTTCAGCTCCGACTTGATCCACTCGAGCGCGGCGTGCACGGCCGGCTCGGTGTCGTCGGGCGTGTGCCGGCCCAGCCAGGCGGGCCAGTCCGAGGGCGGCATGTTGAGCGCCTGCGCGTCGCCATTGAACATGTCCGGCGACACAACGTAGTAGCCCGCGCGCGCATACGCATCGGCGAGCAGCTTCAGGTTGATGAACTTGTGGCCCAAAACATCCGTCAAGAACAACAGCACCTTCGGCGACTTCTTGTCGCCGGTGACGTAAGTGTTGTACTTGTCCTCGATGTCAATGAAGGAGCCCTGGGGGGTGCCTTCGAACTTGTAGCCTTGCGTGCAGCAGTTGCCGGGAGGGTTGGAAGCCATTGTGAAGAGAAGAGGTGTTGTGTGCTGATTCTGTGCGGACAGCGTCAGCTATTTATGCTGTCACTGTCGCCAAACGGCGGTGAACGCGCGTTAACGCGAGTTAACTGGCGTGGCGAGGATCTGGGTTATGCGCGCAACTTTTTCCGGCGGTGCGCATAATCTAATGCAGCGACAAGTGCGCAAGCAAGTGCGCCGGAAGTGACAGGATCGCCGCTCAATCGGCGCGCCGCGAAAAAGCGAGCTTCATACTTGGCGTGACACCGTGTCTCGCGTGGACCAGCGAGCACCTGGGCCCCGCACTGCCCGCTGTCGCGCAATGGCATACGTAACAGCAAGGGGGGCCCCGCCTTGGCGATGCCTGCCGCGCCAGCACGTTTTCGCCAGGCTTGGGGGGTCAGATCCGTTGGGTGGGCGACAGTCTATGGAGAGCAATTATTCCCTACATCTGCCTTACGCGCTCCTAAGTGATGGATGACGGGGCGGGGGCTATCTCTCGCCATTCTAGGGAGGGGACGAACGATCTTGGAAAGATTAGAACCCTAGGTCGGCCTGACAGGTATGCCGTGCAGTAAATATCCATTGGCGCCGCAGCCATCCGAAAAGTCACTGCGAGGGGCTAACTAGGTTCGAGTGGAGGTGACAATTTTCACCGAGCATTTTGGGCCGGCACATCGGAATTGTTCCACTCAAGCTGTAACGGTGCACCGCGCGGTTGCAGGAGGACCGGGACTCGATAGCTTCGACCCTAAACCCAAAGCTTTAGCGATGCCGCCGGAACAGGTGCATAAGAGCTGCATGATTGCTGTCCCGGAGCTCCATCTTCATCGCTGAAGTTGCTGCTGTCTCCACAGATAGATTTGTACCGTTTCCTAGTTTCTCGCTATGTAGTTAATTAGCTTTTTGTTACGTCCTAATTTCCATGGTTGTCACCACAGTTCTGCAAACCGAGGGGGGGAGAGAGGAAGGGGGTGGGAGAACCGCCCTGAGAGTATCGACTATCGAACCCTAACGCTCGTCCTTGAATTAACGGTCGGGCTAGCGGCCCAAGCCGCTGCCGCTCGAGAACTTTTCCTGAAGCGCCAAAATTGCGCAATTGACGGTATCATAATGAAATCGATTGAGACCAGTGCTCGCCCGTCTCAAATGCACGTCTTCGCGTTGCGCGGGGCGGAGAAACAGGAGGACGCCCTGCCTACGAGTCGACCTGGAGGATCCAGCCCTTAGTCATCGCCTTGACAAAAAAATGTCGGACTTCGCCAGCAGCAGCCGCACACCACTCCGGCGTCGCGTTCCTTGGCAGCACACGAGAACATGGACCAGGCGAAGACCACCACGAAGCTCTGGCGCGTGCTGCGGACGGTCAAGGAGCTCGTCCGCGACCGGGGCTACAACGTCGGCCAGTCCGAAATCGACATCTCGCTGGACGAGTTCAAGGCCCAGTACTGCACCCAGGACGGGACCGTCATCAAGGCGAAAATGAACTTCCAGGCCGTGCCGATGGCCGACACGCTGGAGAAGTTCCCGCACCTCGGCTCGATGTGGGTCAATTTCTGCGACGACGAGAACGTCGGCGTGAAAACGATGCGCGAGTTCGTGATCCTCGTCGCCACGAAACACTTCTCTAATGCCCTCTTCATCTACAAAAGCTCCATCACGCCCGCGGCGCAGCGGCTCATACCATCCGTCGCGCCGGCGTCCATCGAGACCTTCCAGGAAAGCGACCTCGTCGTCAACATCACAAAACACGTCCTTGTGCCGAAGCACATCGTGCTCAGCGACAGCGAGAAGAAGGAGCTTCTCGTCAAGTACCGGCTCAAGGAGAGCCAGCTGCCGCGCATCCAGGGCCCCGACCCCGTCGCGCGGTACCTCGGCCTCAAGCGCGGCCAGGTCGTCAAGATTATACGGCGGTCCGAGACGAGCGGCCGCTACGCAAGCTACCGCATCTGCCTGTAACATATTTATACATAGCACACAGTGTTCTAATCTTCACCCAGAACTGGAGGAAGGGCCCGGAAGGCTGGCCCCTGCGTCGCTCATCTCAAGAGCGCGGCGCTTGAAGCCTCACCTCGCAATCGCCTCGCAACATATTGTGGAACAGCGCTCAAGGTGTTCGATTTCAGTATCTGGACTCGTAATATACTGACTCGCAATACTCTGGCCCTCGCTGCATTTAAGCTGGAGGCGGCCAGCCAACAGGGCCAGCCAACTAAACTAACAACCCTCGGGCTCATAGCCCTCTATGCGGGGGCGCGTGGAGATCCGAATTCCTTACATGGGAGATCGTGCAGCGACCGCGACCCTACACACCAAGGCAGAGGGAATCCGAAACCTGAAGGAGCCCCTCCCTGATTTAGCGTTGCGTAGCGCACTCGCCGACGTAGCCACTTCGAGCGCGCGGCCTCACCACCAATACCGCGCAACCAACACCTGAGAGCCCGATGCCGAAGCCTGTGATCGGCATCATCGGCCTGGGCGCCATGGGCCAGCTGTATGCCACCAAACTCGGCGGCGCGGGCTACACCGTCGTGGCCTGCGACACGCCCAGCCGCTTCGAGAAGGCCAAGGAGGCGCTCGCCGGGACCGCTGTGAAGGTCGTGCGCGACGGCTTCCTCGTGGCGCGAGAGGCGGACTTCACAATCTACTCGGTCGAGGCGTCTAACATCGACGCGGTGGTGGCCCTCTACGGCCCGGCCTCCAAGCCCGGCAGCATTGTGGGCGGCCAGACGAGCTGCAAGGCCCCGGAGATCGCCGCCTTCAAGAAGCACCTGCCCGAGGACGTCAGCATCGTGACCGTGCACTCGATGCACGGCCCGAACATCAGCACGAAGGGGCAGCCGCTCGCGATCATCCCCTGCCGCGAGGTCCGCGCTGACGCGCTGGACGTGGTGAGCGGCGTCTTCGACTGCTTCGAGTCGCGGAAGGTGATCTTGAGCGCGGAGGAGCACGACACCATCACCGCCGACGTGCAAGCCGTCACGCACATGGCGTTCCTTTCGATGGGCACCGCCTGGAAGGGGAACCAGCAGTACCCGTGGAAAAACACGCGGCTCTCGGGCGGCCTGGAGAACGCCAAGATCAACATCGCCCTGCGCATCTACTCGAACAGCTGGCACGTCTACGCCGGCCTGGCCATCACAAACCCGCAGGCGCACGTCCAGACGCTCCAGTACGCGACGTCCGTGACCGACCTGTTCAAGCTCATGGTCTCGAACGAGGCGGAGCAGCTGCGCGTGCGGCTGCACGCCGCGCGCGACTACGTGTTTCAGAAGGTCATCGAGAGCCCGCAGCACAGCCTGCTCCTCCCGGACGACCTGCTGGGTCGCTTCTCGCTGAGCAACGACCTCACGCCCGCGGTGTCGCAGCAGAACTCGCACCTGTCCATTCTCGCCATCGTGGACTGCTGGTTCCACCTCAAAATCATCCCGTACGACCACATGATCTGCTCCACGCCGCTCTTCCGCATCCTCCTCGGCGTCACAGAGTATCTGTTCATGACCCCAGGACTCCTCGACCGCTGCATCTCGGACTCGCTCTCGTCCTACAAGTTCCGGGGCGACGACGTCGAGTTCGTCGTCGCGACCAGAGCGTGGTCCAAGGCCGTGCGCAACGGCGACTTCGAGGCCTACCGCAAGATGTTCGAGGAGACGCAGGACTATTTCAGCCACATGCTGCCGGACGCCAGCAAAATCGGCAACGAAATGATCAAGGCGATCAACGAGCATACGCGCGAGCAGCGGGAGGCAAGCAGTCGCCCTTGAGCACCGAAAATACGCGTGCACAAGGTGCTACAACAGCCTCAATTTCCACCGTGCTTCGAGCATCTAAAACAAATAGAATTAAACGATGTTCTAAATGATGACACTCTAACTGAATGTATCTCTAATATCGCCTTGAAGGATACAACTACTGGCACGGCTTGAGGGCACGCCTGAGGACAGGTAAGCGAGAGCTCAAGCTTTAGTTGAGCGGGCGTCAGTGGTATCCATTTTCCCCTAACTTATAAAGTTAAGCGGCTCTTGGAAAAGCCCAGCGCGTGCTTCAACCAATCACTTGCATCCCAAAACTTTCTCTCTCCACCTCTTACTGGTCAGCGGCCTTCGGCTTCTTCTCCTGAAGCGGCGGCAGACACACTAGGCCGCCTTCGATCTCCGTTTTGGCGTTGACGAGCATGCCTACGCGCGGCTGCACGCTGAAGCGGAGATTCAGCTGCACCTCTCGGTCGCTGCCTCCGAACGCAGACTGCAGCCCCCACACGGAATACTTGGAGTGCTGACCGCGAAGCTTAAGCACAGCGTCCTCCTTGTTCTCGATGATCTTGTCCCAGATCACCAAGGAGTTGTAGTTAGTCTCGCCAGTTTTCTTGCTTGTCGTATTATAGTCCGCGGTCACGTAGGCGAACACGAGTTTTGTATTCCAGTTGAAGACTTTTGAAAGGTCCGCGTCAAGATCAAACTGGAATATGGCGTTCTCTTTGCGCGTGTTTGTGGAGCCATACATGTAGTTATTGTGCCAGCGCATAGTTGGCCTGATGGCGTCTACAGAGCTCTCCAGCCCAAAAATGCCATCCGCATACAGCTGGAGGAATCCTAGGAGACTCAGCACAACACCCGCCACGGACACAGCAGTCGAGAATTTCCCGAAGCTGCGTGTGATTCGATTCACAAACGTATCCATGAGCGATCAGTGTGGACAGAGCGGCGTCAACGCGACCAGGGCATGGGTGGTGTCATATCAGCACGTCCGAAAGTCAGAGCGTGAGTATCATGGATGTGTTCAAGAAAAGTATCTTCCAGGCGTCCGCACACTCAATTCCCTCGATATGAATGAGTTGACCACATGAAAAGGTGATTGAACTCTAGTCGATATGTGTGGTCCAAGACGGTTGCAACTACAGCGTTTGTGAGCTTGTATGGTGCTTACCCCATCTACCTTGGCGTACATTTATATTGAACACTCTATTTGTGAGCCGTTAGTTTCTCGTCGGAGTCAAACTAGATAGTACACTACAAAGAGCCATTTGATAAAATAATTATTTTGCGCAGCAGGCGAAGGCTGCGGCCTAGCTAAACTCATGTCGAAGTAAGAATTCGCTCTGATGCGGGGTCAATGTAGCTCTAACTCCTGCGTCAGTGCTTGTCAGTCGAGGGCACAAGTGCTGGCCTCCACCTACCTCGCTTGCCCTCCTCGGATCACGAGCATGCGTGCTTTGCTCGAGCAGGTCATTAGAGTTATGCCTTGCAACACGTACATCCCAGACTGCTTGGAGCGCTTCGTTCAGCCATGTTGACAAAGGAGCAATTTCGATGTGCCATCCAACATGGTGCACTCTGGACCTTTGTGGCCCAGTTGGGTCTTCTGGTCGGCATCGAGGCTGTCTTCATCGCGGTCTTTTCAGGAAACGAGGAGTTTCTCAGTTCCTACGGCAACCCATCGCTGAACATGATCGGCGTCGCAACGTCGCTTTATCCGGTTTGTGCGGCGATCGGCGCCGTCTTGGTTTTATTCTTCGTGTTGTTGATGAGCGAGACCACTATCCTAGCCGTCTCGATACTGCTGTGGTATATTGCGATAATTGCGAGTAACGTGAAGCCTGGAAACATGGTTGCACTGATGTGCGCCAGAGTGCTGAAGGGCCTCGGTATCGGGATTATGACAAGTGTCCTCCCATTGTACGTGGAGAAGATTGCACCCACGCAGCGACAGTCGGCTCGACTCCTCACATTGTTCCAAGCAACGGTTCCTCTGGGTATTTTGCTGATGGCTCTTGTCGGCAAACTCGTTCCGCCGACAGTTAAGTACCATGCCAAGTGGACCTACGTTGCGATCCCGGTGTTTCCGGTCGGTCTCACCCTGCTTATGCTTCCGCAGCGGCAGACTGCCGATGTGATCCATGGCGAAAAGCCCCCGCAGCAGGTGCAAGCGGACTTAGGATCTGGGTGGGCCAGGCTGAAGGAGAACTGTCGGCAGCTGGTCCAGTCTCGTAGCAATATGATGCGCTGCGCAGCAGCGACGTTGGCTCAGTGTGCCTGCCCGATCACAGCCATCAACGTCGTATTCTATTATTCCTCAGCAATGTGCCGCATGATGGGCTTCGGCTCCGACGTAGGCGACTGGCTCGCTCTAGGGCTGTACAGCTGCAATTTCGTGGGATCTGTGCTCTCGCTGCTCTTCATCAACAAACTTCCTCGGCTAGAGACCATGATATATACCAGCTTGACTCTGGGAGTGCTTCACATCGTGTTGTTCCTCATGAGACTAGCGCAGAGCAGCCAGGACAGTACTATCTTGGGGTATGCAGCAATATCATTGCTGTTCGTGTTTGTAGCGGTATTCTCGCTGCTTTTCGCGGGAATGTCGCTGGTATACACGAGCGAGGTGGTGCACCCCAGGTTCCGTAGCGTGACAATTGGCTACGCGACCGCGTCTGGGTGGCTGTGCAACTTTGTTATTTCTATGGTTTCCGCCAGCATCATGCCGAAGCTCGGAAGCTATACGTTCCTTCTCTTTAGCTACTTTTGTCTGGCGCTATTCGCCGCGTTTGCAGCGATGCCACAAGCCAACCCAATGTACGCCGACGGCCATGTCTAAATTGCATGATTTAGCAACTCTTTTATGTATTAGGCGCTGAGTCCGAAACTCTACACAACAAATTTCAAAGCTTGTTTTCTTCCTTTGACTTCAACATCCCTCCTGACCCATATAGCATAAACAACAAAAAAAAAGAACTTAGCAACAAACGCGCGCGCTTGTGCGTATTAGAGTACGACGATGTGATTGCTATGTCGACTTTCACTAAATCTTTTATGAATATTACATTTGAGCGCGATGGCTTTCAATCGGTTTAATTCTCGTTGCATAGATACCCCACAATACGCCATTGATTGCACTATCGGCGTTTGAAATACCTCATCGATTGGAAAATCACATGTGCGCCCACCGTTAATTATTGCGGACTCGCACTGACAGATTTTTTTTTGGGGAACTAATAATGGACTATCATATCCTGCGCCTGATATGCTATTATTGAGCAGGGCACGAGCAGCTTACGCAAAAGCTCCCAACGCGTCACCCCTCTATCCCTTCCTTAGATTGCTGGTAAGCGATACGTACTAACATTATCTGGCACCACACCACCACTACCACCAGCACCACCACCCACCCCCCGACGACCCCTACCGCGCTGCCTCGTTCTCATCACCACTATCCTTCGCCATCCTAGAGTCAGAGTTGGCGCTGTTGTCCGGGCCTGCCATAGATCGTATAGAAGCCGTGGGAGCCTCGCATAGTCCGCGCCTGATTTTTCCACGTCGAGCCCGGCCTCTGACACACTACAGCTCCCCTCACGCGCTGTCTTCATCCTATAGGCACCATGGAGCCTGATATGCGCATAGGCAAGAAGTACCAGCTGCGGCGGCAAATCGGAAGCGGCAGTTTCGGCGATATATATCTGGGTGTGAATGTCATTTCCGGAGAAGAGGTTGCTGTGAAGCTGGAGAGCGTGAAAGCCCGACACCCGCAGCTGGACTACGAAGCCCGCGTCTACAAAGCTCTGGGCGGCGGTATAGGCATCCCGTTCGTCCGCTGGTACGGTACTGAGCGGGACTATAACGCGCTCGTTATTGATCTTCTGGGGCCGTCATTGGAAGATCTCTTCAATTTCTGCCATCGGCGGTTCAGCTACAAGACGACCTTGCTACTCGCAGATCAGCTCGTGTGCCGTTTGGAGTTCATACACTCGCGAGGATTCATCCACCGCGACATAAAACCCGATAATTTCCTGATGGGGATTGGTCGGCGGGGAAACCAGGTGAACGTGATCGACTTTGGGCTGGCGAAGCGGTTTCGCGACCCGCAGACGCATCGCCACATTCCCTACCGTGAGCACAAAAACCTGACGGGCACGGCACGCTACGCCTCGCTCAACACGCACCTGGGGGTGGAGCAGAGTCGCCGAGATGATCTGGAGAGTCTGGCATACGTCCTTATTTATTTTGCTCGAGGCGGCCTTCCCTGGCAGGGTCTGCGGGCTCAAACAAAACGCCAAAAGTACACACGGATTATGGAGTGCAAGCTGCATACCGACATCGACACACTGACACGCGGCCTCCCGGCCGAGTTTAATACATTCCTCCGCTACGCGCGAGAACTCCGCTTCGACGACCGGCCAGACTACATCTACTTCCGCCGCATTCTGCGAGACCTTTTCGTGAGGCAGGGCTACCACTACGACTACGTCTTCGACTGGAAGTTTGTTGCGAAGCGAACGCGGTCGGGCCAGTCCACCGGCCGAAGCGGCGACCAGGACAAGATGCAAGCCATCGAGGACCAAATCAAACCTGATCAGGGCAGGCCCGATGATGGTCAGGAGCACTACTACCACGAGCCCCGTGCGTCCGCCGCGCTGCCGGGCTCGGCCACCCCGGCGGCAGCCACGACCGGCACGGGCCCCATCCCGCGGTCGCAGCCCGGCGCCTCCGGCGCCATGCCCATATCTCAGCGGCCGTCGCCAGGAATCATGCACGGAAACTCCGGGTCGCCACAGCCTCCGCCCATCCCGACGAGTTCTCCTGTGATGATACCTCCCTCGCTGCCCTCGATGAGCCCCGTCAACCAGATGGGCATATCCGGCGCCACGCCGCTCCCACGGCAGCCCCAGACGCCGGTCGGAGTCGACAGCCGCCCCCTGAACAGCGCTGGCGTCAGTCCCAGCCCCGTGGTCAGCCCGATCCCGTCATACAATGCGTACCAGCATCAGTCGGCGCAGCAGTCGCAGCAATCGCTGTTAGCGAACAACCAAGCCGTCAAGCTCCCTCCGGTTCCCGCCGTGCCTCAGAGCAACGGGGGAGGGAGCGGAAGCGCGCTCGACTACAAGACCGAGGTCTTGCCCAAAGTCGTCCCGGATCCCATCGATCCCAGCAAAATCTATTTCAACGGACAGCAGTTCAGTGTCGACCAGAAACTGAAGCTGCTTCCGCGGCAGCCAACGCCGCCGCTGGCTCGGCAGAGCCTGGTGAGAGAGAACTCGAAACCCACGGTTCCGAACCTGTCGATTATCCCTCACGACCTGTCAGAGCTGGACAACCGGATCCGGCGGATCGGCATGTACCAGATCATGGCCTTACGAACTCTGCTTAACTTCAACTGGGGCCCCTATACTCGCTACGAGGTCTTCCAAACTAATATCGAGAAAGCAGTGAACGCCGGCTTTTTGCTTCCTCTGTCGCTTCCAAGCAAGTTTGAGGCCTATGAGCTGGCCTACCTCCGGTCTAATGAGCCTGACCGGGGGCAGAAGCTGATAGATCTCATGTGGAACCGAGAACGCTTCACTGTGGGCGGCTGTAGCCTGGATGAGTACCATCAGCGCCTGGCAGCCATTGGCTGGCAGGATTCGCCTCTCCGCGAGGACGAGATAGAAATCTCGAAAAAAATGAGCTACCTGTCGGTGCAAGCTTCAGTGCCGAAGCAAGCTCCGCAGCGGGTCGCCTCCCCACACGTCTCCCAGCAGTCAATCCCGCTGGTGCCACCGCAGCCACAGCACTCTCAGCAGCAGCAGCTACAACAGCAGCTACAACAGCAGCAGCAGCAACAACAACAACAACAGCAGCAGCAGCAACAGCAGCAACAACAACAGCCATTCTCTCAAAATAACATGTGGTGGTGAGCCTGGTGGTGAGCCTGGCTGTGAACGGCTCGATACGCCAGAAACATTTGTTCGCTCGTGGTGCCGTACAGATTTTATACATACATTACGGTATATGTAAAGTCTGCTAAATATTTAAACTGTTCAACACCCGTCTTCGGCGCGCTTGCGGCGAATTTTAGAGGTTTGCGCGGTACTGACGCTTGTACCTGCATCGAGTCCTACCATAGAGAGCTGGTGGTTTTCATCAAAGCCCGCTATTTCGCGACAGACCCCTTTGATGAACTGGGAGCAGTGTGTTACCCCTCACTTGATTGAGACCATGTAAACTGCTGATTGCGCGTATTATAGCGAGCCCGGGTACTCACGCGTCATTCAAACAATTGTGCAACGATCACACACACGCCTTGTCACGAGGGGAAGCGCGTTCCACCCCCTGCATCAGCGTTCAACACACAAAGATTAAGCGCGGACCTGTCGGAGGACCGGGGATCACGTGTAGAATTAATCCGCTTCTGGTTACATCCTTCTGTTGGGCTTACGCAGCCCAGCGCAGCCCAGCGCAGCCCAGCGGCGCGAGGGCAGCGCGAGGGCAGCGCGATGGTAGATTGCATGCAGGCATCTGACCAGCGTAGCCGCTATATAAATAGCAGGGGGGCGCCCCCGCTTTTTGGCATTGGCGTGGCGCAATAATACTAAAATGTCCCACAAAGTAGCTGTGTTTGGTGCAAGCGGAAACATCGGGTCCGCCATCGTGCGCGAGCTGTCGTCCCGCGGAAAGTACGATATTACGGCAATTGCTCGGAACGCCGATAAGATTCCCGACCTGCCGAAGGTGACTGCCGTCAGCGCGGATGTCTCGAAGCCTGAGGCGGTCGCGCCCCACATTGATGGGGTCGACGCAGTGTTCAGTGCCCTGTTCTTCGACGTGCCGCCAGCGACCCTGGTCAAGGAAGCGAAGGACGCGGGCGCCGAGCGCTTGTTGGTGGTCGGTGGTGCGGGAAGCCTCCACGTCAGTGAGGGCGGGCCATTGCTCGTCGATACCCCCGAGTTCCCTGAGGAATACAAGGAGCTCGGCCAGGCTGGTCTCAAGTTTCTGCAAGACTTTAAGAAAATCACCGACTTTGACTGGACGTTCTTCAGCCCGGCCATGATCATTGGCCCCGGCGAGCGGAAGGGCACCTACCGACTTGGCACCGACGTTCTCGTTGTCGATGCTGAGGGGAACAGTTCGATCAGCTACGACGACTACGCGCTTGCGTTTGTCGACGAGCTCGAGAAACACAAGTTCTCGAAGGCCCGCTTCACAGCGGCCTACTAAGACATCGCTTCGTTATAGTCTTCGACTGTGTGTCTGCAAGTAACTGGTTAAAAAAATCCTTTATGTAGCTGCTAAGTATCAACTCAAAAATTAGCCTAAGTAGCGCTTCCAAGGTTCTTGCGAGCCTTGATCCTTTTAGTGAAAATGACTGGTGCGCCGCCACCCGCTCAGCGGCTTTTGGCATAACGGTACATGTCCCTTAAGTCGGAAAGAGAGATAAGACGTTAGACGCTTTGTTACGCAGCCGATGGCTTATCTGCAGTATCAGTCACGTGCCTTCAGGTTCATGTGGACCCCAAATTTCAGGGCTCTCTCTCTTGCCTCATCGTACGGTTCCCAGTTGCCTAATCCGGATGAGCGACTGGAATACGTACGACTGGTCGGACGTCGCCCCGCTGGAGGTCCCCGAGGTGCCCGGGCACGTCGCCCAGATCGCCTACAGCGAGGAATTCAAGCGAGCGATGGCTCTGTTCAGGGCCTGCGCGGCCAAGCGAGAGATGACGCCACGGGTGCTGGCGCTCACGCGGAGGCTCATTGAGCTCAACCCCGCGCACTACTCGATCTGGGACTACCGGCTCGCGCTGGTCAAGAAGATCGGGAACTCGGAATTCGACTACACCAAGGTGGGCATCACGCCGCGGGCGGTTGAGGCGCCCCCCATTGGTGAGGACGGCGACTGGCTCAACCAGTTCACGCTGTCGCACGCTAAGAACTACCAGGTGTGGAACTACCGCCAGCACCTGATTGATGCCGCGAACCCGCTGTGGTACCGCGGAGAGCGGGTGCTGGCGAAGCTGGTGTTCGAGGACGACGCGAAGAATTTCCACGCGTGGTCCCACCTGAAGAACGTGGTGACGCAGAGCATCCAGCACGGCTCGAACGCCTTTGGCGACGGGTCCTGTCTGCTGGAGGACTGCGACGCCATGCTTCGGGAGGACGTCTTCAACAACTCCGTGTGGAGCTTCCGGTACTTCGTTTTCGCGCACTTCCCAGCACTGCTCGACGCACAAGCGGAGCTCGACTTTGTTAGCAGCCAGGTGCAGCGCGCGCCGTCCAACGAGAGCGTGTGGTCGTATACCCGAGGGCTGGTTGCCGCGCTCGCTCCGCCGGCCGCGGCCGCCGCGGCGGCCTTGGCCGCAGCGTATCCTGCCGAGCCTCGCGCGGTGGAGCTTCTGGCCGAGATCTCGGAGGGCACCAAGGCGCACGAGATGTGGCAGCGGCTCTGCGAGCTCGAGCCCGCGCGCGCGCCCTTCTGGCAGCTGCGCATGGCAGCGGCTCAGTGAGCGTCATGTCGGCTGCAATTGTGCCTCTGTAAGGAAGGCGCGGCGGTTCTAGCCTGCGCTAAAACGTCCTCCCAAACCATCTAATTTACATTTGCGTGCTTGTACTTAAGTAATACGTATGAAGCTGGACTCCGCCATGAGGGCTCTGCACTCTTATCACGCCGAGGCGGGCGCGCACGCACGCACGCCCGCGCGCTTGCATTCTGGGTGCATTTCACGGCGAGTCTGTACATACCCTCGACCCTACGTGTTCTGCACCTCAGGAAGACCGCGACCGGATCGTTGAGGGGGGTGGAGAGAGAGGCGCGCGCTCGCACTAGCGGCCATGAGGATTTCCATGGTCTGTGACTTCTTCTTCCCGCAGGCGGGAGGGATCGAGATCCACATACTCCAGGTGGCGCGGCACCTCATCGCGCGGGGCCACCACGTCGTGATTCTCACGCACGCGTACGGCCGCCGGAGCGGCGTGCGCTACCTGGAGGGCGGGCTGAAGATCTACTACGTGCCCTTCTGGGTGGTCTACCGGGAGTCCTGCCTGCCGACCGTGTTTTCGTTTCTCCCCCTATTCCGCCAGATCGTGTTGCGCGAGGGGATCGAGGTGGTGCACGGCCACGGCTCGATGTCCACGCTGTGCCACGAGGCCATTGTGCACGGCCGGACCATGGGCCTGGCCACCGTGTTCACGGACCACTCGCTGTTCGAGTTCGACCAGGCGTGGTCGATCTTTCTGAACAAGGCCATGAAGTTCACGATGACGGACGTCGACCATGTGATATGCGTCTCGCATACGTGCCGGGAGAACACCGTGCTGCGCACGGCCATCGACCCCCACAAGACGTCCGTGATCCCGAACGCGGTCATCAGCGAGGAGTTCAAGCCCGTGGCGCACGCGCCCGCGGCGCACACGCGCGCCGCTGGCGCGCGCCACGTCGCCGAGCTGGACGGCCCCGACGGCGTCATCACGATCGTGGTCTGCTGCCGGCTCTACGCGAACAAGGGCGCCGACCTTTTGGTGAAGATCATTCCGCGCGTGTGCGCCGCGGACCCCAAGATCCGCGTGTGCATTGCCGGCAGCGGGCCGAAGATCGTGGACCTGCAGCAGATGTGCGAGCAGCACTCGCTGCAGGACCGCGTGCAGCTCGTGGGCGCGATCCGCCACGAGGAGGTCCGCGACTTCATGGTCCGCGGGCAGATTTACCTCCACGCCACGCTCACCGAGGCGTTCGGGACGGTCATCGTCGAGGCCGCGTCGTGCGGCCTGTTCGTGGTGACGACGAGCGTCGGCGGCATCCCGGAGGTGCTGCCCGAGCACATGACGCTGTACGCGGAGCCCTCGGCGCAGAAGCTGACCGAGGCGACGCTGCGCGCCATCGAGATGCTGCGCGGCCGCGCCGTGAACCCGGCCGGCTTCCACGAGGAGATCAAGCAGATGTATCGCTGGGACGACGTCGCGCGGCGCACCGAGGTCGTCTACGACACTGTGCTCCGCGACGGCATGGCCAAGGAGACGCTGGTGATGCGGATCCAGCGGCACTACCAGTGCGGGCCTCTCGTGGGGAAGCTCTTCGTCCTGGCCGTCATTGCCGACGCGATCCTCCTCGAGCTGCTGGAGCTGTTCTACCCGGCGAGCCGGATCGAGAGGGCGGCCGAGTGGTCGACGCACTACAGGCCTCAATCCGCCAGCAGCGCCGCGCTCAATTGAGACACTCAATTGAGTGCCAAACAAAGTAAATGCTGCCGGCCGTTGGCATACGCTTTTACACTATTTATTTAGGGTTGAACATACATATACATGTATCTCTGATGTATATGTGTAGAGTCGCCTCGCTCAGACGTGTTGAGACCACAAAGTATGCATACATACCTGCGTGCATATATATTGAGCCTAAAATGGGCCACCAATTGGTATTTGTTTTAGCAGCCGCGTTGAAGCGTGCGATGTAGCTCAGCGGCTGCAGGCATCACCATGGGTTGGGGGCCGCAGACCATCCTGCCTCCCTTGGCGATGCCAGACCATGTGACATCTGGAAAAAGTCAGGACCGGCCGGCCAAGCCAAGAGGCCCCTGTCACACCTCACGGCCGAACTGCTCCTGGTCTGGATTGTTCTCCCCCCCAGCCGATGCCGAACCCGAGGTTTCAGCGCGCGGTCGCCCAGATGGGCGCGAAGGAGTTCATAGAGACCGTGAAGGCCGCCCAGAAGACGCGGCCCGAGGGCATGAAGGTCCCGGACGTGGCGATCGTGCCGCCCGACCAGTGGAAGAAGGCCGCCGACCTGCCCTTCACGGCCGGCGACCGAGTCCAGGTGGTCGCGGGGCCGTACAAGGACCGGATCGGCAAGATCCTGTACAAGTACCCCTTCGGCAACAGCTTTGCCGTCAACGGCATCGACCCCCACAAGGTCGTCAACTCCATCGAGACGAAGCTGCAGGTCGGCGACGACAACTTCGAGCCCGTCTCGGAGTTCCCGCGCGTCTTCGACTACGAGAACCTGCGGCTCGTGTCGACCATGAAGACCGAGACCGGCGAGGAGGTCGACGTGGCGGTGCACTCCCTCTCGCTGGGCCACGAGCGCTACGACCCCGTCTCCAACACGCACAAACGCATCCGCTACGCCACACACGACCCTGCCATCCAGATCCCCTGGCCCCTGATCCGCGCGGAGCGGGTCGACGAGGCGAAGGCCCAGCTCACCACCGCGCCCGAGGTGGCGGACGTGCGCACCCACTACGTGACCTCCGCGCTCGACTCGCCCGTCCCGCAGGCGGCTGTGCCCCAGATCACGAACCTGAACAACCGCTTCAAGCGAAGCCGTTACGCGGCGCGCATCTCCGCGAAGGACGCCGCCAGGTACAGCGCGCCAGAAATGCCAGTGCCCCCGAAGACGCGCGCGCTGCTGTACCGGCTCGCGGCGCTGCCGAAGCCGCCAAAGCCGCAGTGGACCGAGGAAATGGAGGAGTTCATCGGCAAGGAGATCAAGAAGGGCCTCCAGGCTCGCCTGCAGAAGGAGAAGGAGGCGCTCAAGCAGTACAGCTAACGTACTTGTACATAATGCATATCTATACACACACACACTTACCTATTTTAATTGGCTTGTGCGTGAGCTGCGCAGTAACGCTAGCCACAACTAAAATCTGGACGGTGCTTTCGAAACTCGGAACTCGGAAGAGACGCGTTAGTAAACATCACGTAGACCGCCCTCTCTCTCCGCCCCCCTACTGCCTTCCCGCTCCGAGCTCTTATGCCGGGAGACGATGAGCCTCTCACTATCAGGCTCAATCCCCTGGCTCTGGGGTTGGACAGCTGGCTAGCGGCCACGCCGCGAGGCGGCGCCTCGATGGGGGGAGCCAATGGCTCCGCCCGGCGCGCGCTCAGCCAGGACCGCGCGCGCCACGAGGAACAGGTCATAGCAGACGTCATGTGTCTGCTGAACGGGGGTGAAGGCGACTTCATAAAGTACGTGGAGACGTTCGACGCTGGTGTGCTGGACGACCAGCTGAAAGGGCCCGAGTTTAAGCTGCCGTCAGCGCTGGATCTGGGCCTGCGCGATATCGTGGTGCGCCTCGCGGACCTGGCCGGCGCCGCGTACGCCGTGCGCGCGTTCGCGGACCACTTCAGTGAGATCGAGTTCGGCCGAGTGAACCAGGCCCTCTCGTGCGCCTTCCGCGTCCTGCACCGCCTCTATCTGGAGCACATCGCCAAGCTCGAGACGCGCCTGGCCGCCGCGCCAGAGCCCTGCTCGCTCTACACCATCTGGGTCCATCTCGAGAGCTTCGCTCCGTACCTCACGAACGCGCGCGCATTGATCGCCCGGTTCATGGAAGAGACGAGGCTCGCGCGCGAGCGGAAACGGCACCACACCGCGCTGAACCTCGTCGAGCGGGCGTCCATGGCGAACTTCGTCGACCACGACGAGAAGGAGGCCGTGATCGAGCTGCGCGGCGGCGCCGTGCTGCAGAGTATCGCCCAGGTTCAGCGCCGCGAGATGGGCGACTCGCGCGCGTCCAATCTGTACGAGGAGCTCCTCGCCGCGGCCTCGCGGCCCTACCTGCAGATGCTGGAGCGGTGGCTGGGCCGAGGAGAGCTCGACGACCCATTCGAGGAGTTCCTGATCCAGGAAACGCAGGCTTTCAACGTCAATGCCGGCTCGTTCCACGAGAACCTCGATGACTACTGGGACAAGAGATTCAGCGTGCGGACGCTGGTGCTGCCGCTGCAGCTCAGCTCGCCGGAGATATACAACGCCCTTCTAGTGTCTGGCAAGTATCTGAACGTGATTCGCGACAGCGAGCGCCAGTCCGCGCTCGCCAGCCCAGAGGAGATCGGTCTCGGTGGGGCATCCGAGGACAAAGAAGAAGAGGATCGCGGCCGTGATGGGGGCAACGAACTCAGTAGCAATGCGGCGCCCAGCCTCGACATTGATCAGTGCCGAAGCGTCGAAGACCCTAAGCTGGTAGAAGCTGTCATCACCGCCTACAAGTTTGCAAATCAGAGGCTGCTTAGTATTCTGAACGGCGGCTCAGTCTACAACCTGAAAGCTCTGCTCGCAAAACTCCGTGAGGTGTTCTTCCACCACAACTCCGAGCTTTTTGAGCGGTTTGATGCCAGCGCAAAGCACGAGCTGAGCAAACTGGCCAACACGGTCGCCCTGGAGGACCTTGAGCATGCGCTGGCGCTGGTCAAGGACGCCGAGGACCCGTGGGCCAAATTCATAGGGCTCTCGCTGTCCCCCGAGCCGCTGAGAGATGCGCTGATCTCGGTGGTCGCCCACGCCGACAGTTACGGCGACGTCGGCTACACCAAAGATCAGAGTGCGGCCCGCCACGCTGATACTAAAATGACAGGGTACGATGCTGTCCAGTTCGACTTCACGGTCCCGTTTCCTCTGAACTTGGTCGCGTCGAGACGGTCGATCATGCGCTACCAGTACCTCTTCCGCCACATCGTCGACCTCAAGTTGGCGCAGAAGGCACTGGAGGCGACGTGGGTCGACCAAGTGAAGGACCGCCGTCGCAGCTCGGCAAAGGTCCAGCGGCTTTCAGACAGCATGCAGCTCTGTCTTCAGAATGTGGACCACTTGCGCGAGAGAATGCAGCAGCTCATGACTGACCTGTTGCACCACTCCACAGTGGACGGAATCCTGCAGGAAAGCACAGCATTCTACGAGAGCCTGGACTCCTTCACGGAGGTGAGTGAGCTTGTCGATGCACACATCAGATCGCTCGACCGGTCGCTCATGGCGTGCTTCCTCTCCGACGCGCAGCTTCTGAAAATTCAGTCGAGGCTGATTACGCTGTGCAAGCAGTTCGCAAGCTTTTTCGAGACCAACGCGGACGCGGTGGCCTATGTTCTGAACCCTGAGGAGACAGCTCTACTGACTGACGAGAAGGGAGAGGACATTTTGCGTGACGACGTCGAACTCTGGTTGATGCAGGCTCTGAGCCGCTACGATAGCGCCTTTCACCGCAATGTGAAGAAGTTCCGCGACAGTCTGGCTAGCTTCATGCCGAATAATTTTGTCGCAGGGGCCTCCACGCTATATCTCATTCATAGGCTTGAGCCGTTCATAATTGATTAGAGTACGTACTTAAGGTTCATGTATGGCTAGCCAATTCTGTGTAGACAACTAACTTAGTTTGAGCCTGGCAAGGCCGAGATCTTTGCACGAAGTTTGAACGCCTAAAGTCGCATGCTCATGGGTGCGACCGATTAGGCAGGGAGGTAAGGGCGAAGCCGGCCCTATTGCAGAACCAACGGTTCTTCAGGTTTGTGACCCTCCCCCTTCCACCTGCCCTCTCTCCTCAGCTGCCCGAGCTGCAAATTTCTTGGTACTCGGAACTCGCTTTACTCGGAATTTGAACCCGGGTCCGTCCTTGCCCTGCAGCCCCGGTAGATCTGGCGCGTCGACTCGGGACTCTTTTTCGTCTTATCTGAAATTGTTCAAAGGCTAAGGACGCGACGCTATTTGCTGTGTCTAGTTCGGATCTGTTCATTTTTCTAGGTTGTGAACGCGACACACGCTGTAAGGTCTGGTCTCATGACGTTGATTGATGGAAAGGCTATTGCGGCCTCCGTGCGGGGCGAAATTGGTTCCGAGGTCGCCGCGCTTCAGCAGAAGTATCCGGAGTTCGTGCCGAAGCTCGTCATCTTGCAGGTCGGTGATCGTAAGGACTCTACGACCTATGTGAACATGAAAAAGAAAGCTGCTGCCGAGGCGCACATTGACTGCTTGGTGGAGAAGCTCCCTGAGGCCATCTCAGAGCACCAGCTCCTGAACCGAATCGCTGAGCTGAACGACGACTACTCCGTCGACGGCATACTTGTGCAGCTGCCACTCCCGGCTGCGATCAATGAGAACGCCGTCACCAAGGCGGTGGCGCCAGCGAAGGACGTTGATGGCTTTGGCAGCGGCAACATTGGTGAGCTGTCGTCCCGAAATGGTGAGCCGCAGTTTGTTCCTTGCACCCCCAAGGGCGTACTCTACATGCTCAAGAAGTCGGATGTGTCCATAGCTGGTAAAATCGCAGTTGTGCTTGGCCGGAGTGACATTGTCGGAAGCCCGGTGGCCGCGCTTCTCCGTCGAGAGCATGCCACGGTCATCCAGTGCCATTCCCAGACTCCAGACCTCGCGAACCTCGTGAAGCTCGGAGACATTGTCGTGGCGGCCATTGGCCAGCCGGAGCTCGTGAAGGGGAGCTGGCTCAAGCCGGGCGCTGTGGTGGTCGATGTGGGAACCAACTTCGTCGATGACGCGAGCAAGGCAAAGGGCTACCGTATGGTCGGCGACGTCGAGTTTGCAGCGGCTGAGCAGACTGCCAGCAAGATCACGCCCGTTCCTGGCGGCGTTGGTCCTATGACCGTGGCCATGCTCCTCGTCAACGTCTTCGAGGCGGCGAAGCGCAATCTGGAAGCCAGCTACAAGCCGGCTATCGTCAGTCCGCTGCCGTTGGATCTGAAAACACCCGTCCCGAGCGACATCGACGTCTCACGGTCTCAGAAGCCGAAACACGTCGGCGCGCTTTGTCATGAGATGGGCCTGCTTCCCAACGAGATCGAGCTTTACGGCGACACCAAGGCCAAGATCAAGCTCGAGGTTCTCGACCGACTGTCGGCGAAGCCCAGCGGCAAGTATGTCCTGGTCGCCGGGATCACCCCCACTCCGCTCGGCGAGGGTAAGAGCACGACCACCGTTGGACTCGCCCAGGCGTTGGGCGCACATCTGCAAAAACCCACTTTCGCGTGCGTGCGGCAGCCCTCGATGGGCCCCACTTTTGGCATCAAAGGAGGTGCCGCTGGGGGTGGCTACTCGCAGGTGATCCCCATGGATGAGTTCAACCTCCATGTCACTGGCGACATCCACGCCATTGGCGCTGCGACTAACCTCCTTGCCGCCGCCATAGACACACGCATGTTCCACGAGAACACGCAAAAGGACGGCCCTCTCTATCGCCGTCTCGTGCCCGCCAAGAAGGGGAAGAGGGAGTTCGCGCCCATAATGTTCCGCCGTCTCGAGAAGCTCGGCATCACCAAGACGAACCCGGACGATCTCACTCCGGAGGAGATCACGAAATTCGCGAGGCTTGACATTGACCCGGCCACCATTACCTGGCGCCGAGTCGTGGATTGCAACGACCGCATGCTGCGCGGCGTCGAGGTCGGCAAGGCGCCCACTGAAAAGGGGTTCACCAGAGAGACTGGTTTCGACATTACGGTTGCGTCGGAATGCATGGCAGTTCTCACGTTAGCCACCTCGCTGGAGGACATGCGCGAGCGCCTTGGCAGAATGGTGGTGGCCTCCTCCAAGGCAGGCGACCCGATCACAGCCGATGATCTCGGGTGCGGAGGCGCGCTGGCTGCTCTGATGAAGGATGCGATCAAGCCCAATGTCATGCAGACTCTGGAGGGCACTCCTGTCCTTGTCCACGCCGGGCCCTTTGCCAACATCTCGATCGGCGCTAATTCTGTGCTCGCGGACAAGGTCGCTCTCAAGCTCGCTGGCCAGGAGGGCTACGTTGTCACAGAGGCCGGATTCGATTTCACGATGGGCGGAGAGCGCTTTTTGAACATCAAATGCCGCGCATCAGGACTCGCCCCCGACGCCGTGGTCATCGTTGCCACTGTCAGGGCCCTCAAGTCCCACGGAGGAGCTCCGGAAGTAAAGCCAGGCATGGCACTCCCGGACGTCTATACCGAGGAGAACGTCGACATTTTGCGCAAGGGCTGCAGCAACCTTGCGAAGCACATCGAGAACGCTCGCAGCTACGGCCTTCCTGTGATTGTTGCAATCAACCAGATGAGCTCCGACACGGATGCCGAGCATGCCGTCATTCGGGAGGAGGCGCTCAAAGCCGGTGCCTCGGACGCCATTGTCTCTAGCCACTGGGCGGAGGGTGGCAAAGGCGCCATCAAGCTCGCTGAAGGAGTCATCCGTGCCTGTGACGAGCCGAAGGACTTCAAGTATCTGTACGAGACAGAGACCTTGACCGCCGAGGAAAAGCTGAATGTCATAGCTCGCGAGATGTACGGCGCCAGCCACGTCGAGCTCAGCGACCTGGCACGCGAGAAGATTGCGACCTACACGAAGCAGGGCTTCGGGAAGCTGCCTATTTGCGTAGCCAAGACTCAATACTCGCTCTCAGCGGATCCTGCGCTGAAGGGTCGACCAGAGGGTTTCACGGTCCCGATCCGGGATGTTCGTGCTAGCGTTGGCGCGGGATACCTCTACGCTCTAGCCGCCGAAATCATGACGATCCCTGGCTTGCCGACCGCACCGGGATTCTTCAATATCGAGGTCAAGAAGGACGGCGAGATAGAGGGTATGTTCTGAAATCTTGAGGCTACTGGTCTACATTCTCCACAAAAAATAATTCTAAATAAATAGCAAAAGAGGCTTCTTCTGCCTGTCACATAATTGCAATTGTTGTTAAGTTCGGTGCAATTTACATGAGCTATCAGTGAGACTATAATTGTTCTGCGACGAATGGAGCACTCGCTAGTGGCCTAGCCCGGGAATCAAGTGTTGCAGGCAGGAAGTCTTATGCATGCGCGCCTCCGCCAATCCAGTGGCTTCTAACAGCTTCGCCGTGCATGGTTATTCCTTGCCGCCGCCAGGCATATCAGATTTGGTTCTTCTTGGCGCTTGTGGGCTGGGGTTTTCACACTTCTCCATGTCTGTGCTCAAGCGAAGGCTGAATCGCGTAGTTCGAATTGGCGACCTTGACTTGCCAGAGAATGCCACTAAAAAGCCCGACTACTCCACTCTTGAGATTCTTCGAGCCAGAATAAAGAATTACCTCAGTCTTCCCGTTTCGCAGTTCTGTCGGCAGCGACCCTCCTTTGACCTTAAGCATGGCCTTGTGTACAAAATACTGCGCACGGACCCGTATCGTTTGCAAAACTCCACACTGTGCAGCCATGATGTGGCGTTCTGGCTGCGGGACCACCGGCATCCCTCTGCAGCGCTCTGGGTGATCAGGCTCGCGGGGCCCCACCACGGATCGGTATCGAGGAACCAGCTTCTGGGCTGGCTTCGCTCGCAAGGACAGCTGGATGTCATGCAGACAGTCCACCAGTGGACAAAAAAGTGGGGGTTCAAGGATACGGATCGCACGAAGGCAATTGTCTCTCAGCCCATGTCGGTGCAGGAAGCTCGAGAGTTGTACAAGAGCTCCGGGCTCGAATCGCCGATCGCCAAGCAGATGTATGGCAACAAGCTTCTGAAAGAGGTAGCCACGCTGGAATCACAAAAAGCTGAGGATATATGGGCTTTCTTCAAGACTCTAAACAAGGACGTGATCACGTTCCAGATCATGCTCGCCGCAATGATCCAGAAAAACACATTGAGGCCCTATCTCGATCAGCTTTGGGAGCTCGCGGAGCGGCAAGAAAAGGCCAACAACATCACAATTGACAAGAAACTGCGCGAGACTTACAGCCGAGTCGCCTCTCTGGCCAAGAAACGCGACTCTGCCGCCTAGGCTCGCTCGCGGCTCACGGTGGTAGAGGTCTTGTCACATGACTTCGCATTGGGCCCCATACTACCCACACCACCCTCTTTCAAAATCTAAAGAGTGCCCAAGCTTGCCCTTTTTTTTTCACCCTTACTCCCTCTCTTTTGGGGAGAGAGATCGGGCGGGTCGCATGGATGCGGATCTCGATCGATCTGTTTGTCTTGAAGACTTTATAGCCAGGCTCAAAGACAGTCCACATTGCAACTCGGAGATCCTGGACGCTTTGGCCTCCTTCCGGCATCTTCTTGATGCCGACAGGGTGGAACATTTCTCAAAGCAACTAGGCTTCGATTTACGCTGGGTCTGTGGTGCTCACAACGTTGTTGTGGTCAGCAAGTGCGCTGACTCGATATACTTGGAGGACCTCAAGGAATTCGTTCCGAGCGTTTGCCGGTCGCCGGCAGAGCTGGAACGGTTCCTTGTGGAGGTCGTTCGAGCCAACCCACTCCACCTGGAGGGTACGAAACTGGATCAAATTTCTGGGCTTGTGAGATTCCGTCCACACGTCTCTGATGCATCAAAGTGGACGGAGGAGGTCTTACAAGCGCTGTAAATGGTATGTGATGAACGTTTTTCAAACTCAGCTCACACTGATGCAAGCTTGATGCGAACCTATTTTTCCAACATTTAATCTGACAGTACTAACACCCCACAGATCCGCATTATTTATTAAAGATGCTGGCCATCTGCATAGAGAGCGCCACTTTATATATGACATGTAGAAAGCTGGCTCCGATCAACAATATTGCAAGCTCCCCGCCTGTGTGGCTCTGAAAGGCTCTTCTGCTGATAGCTCATAGACGCCTAAGCCCGGCTGCCGCTGCTTCTTGCTTCGAAAGGCTTGGTCAATGCTCATTTTGTCTCCAAACGCTCCTTATTAAACCGTTTGTGTAGACACGCTAACGACCCTAAACCAGCGAACCATCCGAAGTTCGAACCAGCGGAACGAAATTTTGCGTGCGTTCACAGGCCCCTATGTGGTACAGAATCACTCAGAAGCGCTCGACGATTGGGCTACCGCGAAAGCTGAGAAACACAGCGTTTGCGATGGGCCTCAAGCGCCGCGGCAACGTAGTGTATCAGCGCGTGAACGCCGCTAACGCCGGTCAAATCCTTACTCTCAAAGAACTGCTCGAGGTCCAGCTCGTCGACAAGGCACTCACAAAGGAAGAAGAGCGGCTCATGAGCCGAAAGCCGCCAGGCTATGCAGTCGAAGCGGAGCCCTCCTCTTAAATCGGCCAGGCCTTGCGATCGAAGCAGAACCCTCCTCTTAAAGCCGCCAGGCTGTTCGGTCGAAGCGGACCCCTCTTCTTAGGAGTCCTGCTGAGCTCAGTGTGCTACTCGTTCAAACTTACTTGTACATAATAAAAAAAATATTAAGCTGCAATCATTCACATAGGGGCACAAGCAGTGGTTGGCTTATCTTGGTATCACGCGCTTAGACCCTCGTGAATCCGAACGGCGCAAGTATAGAGTTGGTGCGCGGAAACAGACCCCCGTACTTACTTAGTTTGGGCTCGGCGCCATAAGCAAAGGTCGGACCTTGCTCACGCGGAGAGGGGCCTGGAACTGCTTTGAGAACTTTAGGAGTTACGGCGGCTTTGCGTTCGGGCGTTTCAACAAGCGACTCGTCCACGAGACGCAAGACTGACCGCACGGTGTCGCTGGAAAGGTCTCCATCACCAGGCCCCGAGGTTCGCTGGCGCTTCGCGGTGCTTCCCTGAGGACCCTCAAAGGCCCTGCGCAGGGGAGTGACGAGCATGGTCGTTGTGGCAATAGTGGACTCGTTGTCGCCCATAATCGTTACGTCGCCGCCGTTCGCCCCGGCGAGCGCAACGTTGCCTCGAGCAGACCTCGACGGCTGACGGGCCTGATATCGCTCGGCCTCGATCCCTGCAACGGTCATAGAGCTTTTCAGTCCTTTGATATCGTGCTCCTGGGCTACCTTCAACGTCGGGTCTCCCTCGCAAGACCGCGTCCGGCAACGGACGAATCCCAGTTTTCCTTTCTCCTCCGTCTCCTGGAATGTTGGCTCGAGGCAGTCAACCATGCGCTGTGCTGGCCTGACATTGACATTGGTCCCAGAAACGCTGGCTGCGTACGCGCAAGGATCAATTAGAGGCGATGCTATGCTCAGCGAGTATCCCAAATTTGCATGCGAAACTGGCGCGGGCTGCTTGTATATGTCTATTGTTTTCACTGGCGCATGAACGTTTCTGCGAGGTGCTCGTGGTGTGCTCGTGCGCATCTGCGAATACTCGAGAAGTGCGTTCTCTCGATGGGAGCCCAGTGTTAGGCAGGCTCGAGTATGTCTAAACAAGTTTCGAACCCTAACTGTGTGGAGTAAACAATCCCTGCCGTCTGTGTGTATGTTGGGCAGATGTCGCAGCGTGAGCCAAGCAACAGCTTCAGCTAAAATTTGTGAATTGATTCAATAAAATAAAGACTTTCTCATATAAATTCAATTGCTCACGTTCACCTAAACATTAATACGCCTCCGATTTTATAAATACATTACAGGAAGATTGTCGCTCAGGTAACGACTTCAGATCGGCTCTCTCTACGAACGCTCCACGCGGTTGACCACGGTTCTCTGAAAGTTGCCTCCTATTGAACTAGTATGTACACAGCATCTATTTAATCATCATGGTGCAAGCGTTGGACGCGACGGGTGGGGTGGCTGCACATAATATAGGCAACAAAAAATATGTGCCCGAAATCAGATTCGAACTGATAACCTCAGCATGTCCTTTGTAGTACGAGTGCCGCGCTCTACCATTGGAGCTATTCGGGCTGCTTTCTGCACGTGTCTCACAACTCAGCGATATATAGCCCGCCGCAGGTGGTATGGCTATTGATAGATCATTTCGAATTTCCATGTAATCCGCCGCAATGCACTCACCGATAACCGCTGGCTCGTCTTCGTAGCCGTAGATGCTCCGCGTACGAAGCACTCTTGGTCGAATTCAGCCCATTGACGCCAACCCTCTTTTCGATAGCTACATCTTGATGGCGTCGCAACTGCGGATCTGAGGATCTTGCGTCGTGGCTGCGGTTTCGACCTTTGCCTCGATGGAGTACTGCAACCCTTACATCGGACCCACTTAAATAACTGCCACCATGTGAGACCGTTATCGTTTCACCACCACTGCAGTCTCGATGGATTCTTTCAAGCAATACGAAAGGCGTCTCAACGGAGAGCTTAGCAACTTCGGACCTCTTGTTCAGCTAGAGCGTCAGCTTCAAGTGCCCAAGAGCTACATCGTGCTGGGCGTTGCTGGGTTCTACTTGCTTCTGGTCTACTTGAACATTGGCGGCATAGGCCAATTTTTCGCCAACGTCGCGTCCGTCGTTATTCCCGGCTACTTCTCTCTACTTGCTCTGGAAACTCCTGGTAAGTCTGATGATACTCAGTTCTTGACTTACTGGGTGGTTTATGCCGCCTTCAGCATAGTTGAGACCTGGTCTGGCGTCATCCTTTATTGGATCCCTGCATACTGGCTTTTCAAGACCCTGTTCTTCCTGTGGCTTGGGCTGCCTGCCTTCAGCGGTGCTCGCTACGTTTACTCTTCCTTGATCCAGCCGCTCTCGCGTAATTTCCTTGGAGTGAGGCCTAACCCGGTGTCGTCGCTCCAAGATGAAGTTGAGCCTCATCTCAGGAAGTAAACTTGTGCTTCCAAAGGGCCCACGTTTTGAGTCAGGCGGTTTCGCGCCCTCAGGGGAAGGCTGTAGTCTTTGGCGCCTCGCTGTCTTTTGAGCCCGAGCTGCTCTCCTTAAATTATAGCTATATTCTATCTTCTGAGTTTATATCTATCCTAGTTGCCTGCTGCGTGAGTCGCCGCGCGCGGTTCTTAGGAAGTACATGTTGGCTGCTCGGCCTTGGGCCTACACCATCACGGCTAATTACTCGATGTACTTGTTAATTAAGGTATGCAAGCAAGAATCCCCTTGCCCCGTCGAGTATCTCGCGACTGCTGCATGAGGCGCGTTTGCGAATGGCAAATGCGCAGCAAATACTCGAAGAGCTACAGAGAGCACCTAGCGAGAGCATAGATGAGCTCCTGACGGAGGTTCAGCCACGTCCTACGCTTCTCGACCCCATCCTACCGCGATCTCTTACACTCCTTACAGATCATTTCACTGACACAAGAAATTACGAGGCTCTAAGAACCATATATGCGTTTACGAGAATCAGAGGATACAAGCAAGTCCTCCATCATCTTCCTGCCGAGGTGTCTCTCTTTAGCTTCGTTCTCGACAGTTTGACATCTACTGCGCCAGAAGACTGGAAAGCTCAGTTTGTGCTCCTATTATGGCTGGCTTCCCTGGTCATTGTACCATTTGAGCTAGATGCTCTCCATGTCGGCCTTTTTAAAAGACTGCAGGTATGCTCACGAAGCTATCTGCACAAGAGCGGGGTCCAGAGGGACGCCGCGGCCCTGCTTATGGCGCGGATCTTGACTCGATCCACTTCCAGGGCATCTAAACTTATGGACGAATTCGATAAGGGGTTTACTACAGAAGACCCAGAGTCCCCAGCGGCAATCGGCAAGTTGCAGGTCTTTGCACATGCGATGAACCGTGTTTCGAGGGTACCGACCTGCGTTGAGAGACGCATACAGGAAGCTGAGGCGAATTCGGCAGAAACTGAGACCAGCTCAACAAACCGAGGTTCCAGCTACAGTACTCGCCTTTGGATTAAGATCTTCGGGAGAGCTGCTCTTATAGATCCCGACCAGTTTGGGCCATTTGCCGTCTCGGAGTGCATCGCTTATTACGACGACGACTCCTCGCAAGTTAGGCTCGCAGCCGCGAAGTACACCGCGCGACTAGTACGAAGGCTCGGTCCGGGCGCTGCCGAGGAAGTCTGCGAGTCTTTGCTTGAATCGCTGCGGCACGAGAAAATTCAGCACGCATCTGCCAGTTACTGGAGTGGATCGATGCTGGCCATAGCTGAAATCGTAAGAGTGGCCGCCTCGAGCGACATTGCGAATGACATACTGTCTCAGCTCGTCGAGGAGGTACTTCTTCACAAAGGACTACATTTTATTCAAGAGGGCACAAAAGTTAATACTGGCTCGAACGTAAGGGACGCCGCTTGTTACGCCGCTTGGTCATTATTTCGAAGCAAGTTAGCCATCCGTCAGTCTACGAGAATCAAACTTTACTCATCTCTACTAGCTCTGGCTACTTTAGACAATGAAGTGAACGTAAGACGCGCTGCCTCAGCTGCTCTACAGGAAGGGCTTGGAAGGTACGGCAGCAGCGCGGGGGACATTACCTCTTCTGAGATGTTCAAGATCATTGAATCAGTCAACTTCAACTCGGTGAGCTCGATCGAGCACTGTTATTTGAACCTGCTCATTTCCTTCCATTCATCGATGAATTCTTTTCCTCACCTCTTTAGCTCACACGGCATAAACAGTGCAGACCCCGATATACGTCGGCTTGCTTCGAAGTCAGCGATCCTGCTCAATGACGCGCGAAAGCACGAGATTGTGGACTTCATTCTTGATCAGGATCTTCGGCCAAATCCGCATGGAGCGATGTTGACTTTAGGCAATATTCTGCTGCACTCCAGCTCTGACTACAGGCGAGATGACGCTCTTGTGTTTCTCCGTAAATACCATTCATCCGACTCAGACCTCCTCTTAGAGGCCAAATTGATACTGGCGAGCAAGGACTACGCGCTTGTGGCGTCCTTGCTGAATGCGATCAGCACAGAGAACGAGTTTGTCACAAATGCTGCTGGCGATGTTGTAGTTTCGCTCCCAGATGCGTTCCTGAAGAGTTGCGTCATCCCGCTTTGCAGTGAGAGAATGAGACACTCTCACCTGTTTGTGACCTGTCTTGTGCGGCTCTATGCCCAAAGGAAGTCGCTCAAGGCAGCCCTCGACCAACTGATTCTCGATTGTACCACTTTGCCGAATCCATCCAGCCGCGCATTGGCCGTGTTCAGCCTCGAGATAGGGGACAGAGAATCTGCACTGCGACTGCTGGCCGCGCTCAAAGACTACAGCAATGACGAACGAGGAGACGTCGGATCTTGGGTGCGAGAGGCAGCTATCCTGAGAATCGCGAAGCTGGGACTGAAACAATTCGAGCAAGTGGACCCAGACCTGCTGGATGAGTTTATCTCCACGCTTTGGCATTTGGCCAGTGATAGCAGACAAAAGACCCGAATACTGGCTGGGTCTGCACTTGCTCAATTGGACCTAGTTGAGGCAGAGCTTCCCGAAACTATTGCGGCAGAGTACTTTGCCTCTTTACTGAGGCAGTGCCCCTTCAAGTATAGGCATGCTGTTTCTAAGGGCATTGCATCCTCTGTAGGAGCTGCCAGAGCATCTGCTGCCACAATCAACGGCTCGTTCAGAGGACTACTCGAGTTTCTCGACGAGGCCGAGGAGAACACATGGATTCTGCGAGAAATAATGAAGCTGGACAGAGCCCGGCTGTCGACCTGTTATGAAGTAGTAAAAACACTGAAACGGGTACTGGTGAGCGGGACCTCTCTCAGTACGGTTTTGACCCAGGCTATGTTAGCTATCGCGTACAACACAACACTCAACTCGAGGCTTCCAGAACCAATTTTGATGGACTCCATCGATATTTTGCAGATCCTGGGTACGCCAGCTCAAGAGGATAAGGCAACAAGCCGACTGCAGGCACTTATGAAGCGCCACCGCAACGGACTTGTGAGGCAAAGGGCTGCTGATGCCTTGTTTGAGATCGGAGTCAGCGACAAAAGTATCGAAGACACTGACTGGACAGCTTCTTCGGTTTTGAGCCAGCGAGAGAAGGCTCTATCTGCTTAATGTCATGCAATTCTGTAATAATTATCTGATTAAAATCCCATCGCTCTCAGCTATTCCTCCTCGCTACTGACGTCTTCGTCATCAGCGGATCCACCTGCAGTCCCTAATGATCGTAGGACAGCCTTTGGTCGCTCCTCGTCCTCATCCATTTCACCCTCTAGTTCATCAGCTAGATCGTCGAATGCCTCGTCCAATCCGGGGTCAGAGTCCTGGTCCGTAGAACTGAGGGGATTAGGGGTATCAGCGGAATCCTGGACTACATCCAGTCCGGGTGCAGGCGAGTTTCTCAGAGAGGCCGGACTTGCTGGCACCGCTGGACTTGGAGCCTGTGAGGACCCGCCGGCAGGCGAAACTTGTGAGGATCTGGAAGAAGAGAGCTGAGACGGTTTTGATTGAGATCTGTGGACGACTTCCCGCCTCCGGTCTTGTGCTGTTTCTTTGATGTCTGGTTTTGCTTTGTGAGAATCAAGGAGTTCCCCGCTTTTTCGCACGGAGTCTAGCGAAGCAGCCGTAGCCACAACTTTCGACTCTCCTGTCGACGCTTTTGAGGAGGTTTGCGCTGGAGAAGACTCACGCAATATTCGGCCTCGCGAAGCTGTCTTGTCTTTCGTCGGCGATGCTCTAGATTTGGCTTGCTGTCCGGTTGCTGTAGGCCTTTCCCGCAGCACCGTCACATTATTAGGTGCGCCAGATGAACCGTTAGAGGTCTTCGGGCGGCTTTTGAGTACGGGAGCTACCTGAAAGTTGTAGTTCAGTAGATGCAATTCATATTGTTGTGTCTCCTCATTGTATATTAGAACACACTCGTCTTCCTGAGCCGGTGTGGCTGGACCTCGGAAGCTCGGGCCAGAGCTCACTCGAGCGTTACCAGCGTTATTCGAACCCTCCTCACGGCCCGTGCCCTGGCTGGTGCTAGAAATCGCAGAGGCGTCCTCGACGACGACCTCCCCTCGAGTCGTTTTGCGCAGACTCAGCTCGCAATTCTGTTTTTTGAGTAGCTCTGGTGGAACCGAATACCTTATTGTGAAGTTTTGGGAGCCGGCTGCATGCATAGTGGGGGATGCGCTCCCGCTCGCATCGGCCCGGTCTCTCATTCTCGTAATGAAAGCATCGCTGAGCGCCACACGGTATTCCTTGATATCTCCACTCGTCATGATCGTCCCTGGCAATCAAGCGACACAGACTCAGGATTGCTTCGACCGGTGTGCTCTGTAGCTGCGGAAGTGCTCTCACTCTGTCCGTGGTAGTTAAGGCTCCACACGTGATGTCAATTACACACATGCTATTATTGTATCAGATCACCCTTAGGGTGTCGATGGTTCGAAACCGAAAGCGAGAAATAGCTGGAGGTTGAGTCAGTCGATCTCGTGTGTGCATCGGACTGGGCACAGAAGTAATAGGAGCGAGAGATCAGACAGCATCATTACGAGCCCTTAAAAAGCACATTCTGGCAAAGAATTGCTCGCTGAGACAAATCTAGCGAAGGTCGCCTCATTTACTTACACTCGGCTGTTAGGGCATTTGTCTTGCACCCGATATGAAGCTCATTCTCGATGCTATTGAGGAGAAGGTAAGAAGCCTGCTGCTGCAGTACTCCCGCGAATTTGCAACGAATGGAAATCCCGCGGTCACACTGCGCTTCACTGGCGGGTGGGTTCGAGACAAGCTTCTTGGACGGCAAAGCCACGACATAGACGTTGCAATCGACAAGGCCACTGGTGAGGAATTTGCCACCGGCCTGCACAACTTTATGGCTGATCGTGGAATCGACGAAACCGGCGTACACAAGATCGCGGTCAATCCCGAGAAATCAAAGCATCTCGAGACAGCGACCACGCGGATCTGCGGTCTGGACATCGACTTCGTCAATCTTCGCAGCGAAGAATACGCCAACTCAGATTCTCGCGTTCCCTCCCGGGTCAGATTCGGAACCCCTGAAGAGGACGCTTATCGGCGCGACGCGACTCTGAATGCGCTGTTTTACAATCTCACCACCGGGCTGGTGGAAGACCTCACTGGCAGAGGTCTTAAGGACTTACAGGATCGAGTGTTGCGTACGCCCCTCAATCCAGCTGAGACGTTCAGCGACGATCCATTGCGGGTGCTGAGACTCATAAGATTTGTCGGACAACTCAACTTCGACATCGCCCCTGACACCGCGGAGGCAATGCGGGGCGAACAAGTAGGCCCGCTCCTGCTCAGCAAAGTCAGCAGTGAAAGACTCGGAATCGAGCTCTGCAAGCTAATGGAGTCTACACATGCCTCTAAAGGTATCCGCTATTTAATTGAGCTCGGCCTCGGGCCTTACGTCTTTCGAGTGCCCGACACGGACGTGCGTTGCTCCACAGAAGCACTTCTGACCAGGTTTAACGACTTGGTCAATTCCGAAAAGGCTGCAGCCTCTTTGTCCACTACCACGCCAGCCGAGAAAGGAGCATTATGGCTGGGAACGCTGTTACAGGACCTTCACGATGAGGACAAGGATCACATGTATGTGGCTCGCGTAGTGCAGGATGGACTGAAGTGCCCACGCCACGTTAAGGAGAGCTGCCTGCGGCTAGTTCGGTCAGCTGCTCCGTTTGATGATCTGAACGCAAAGTTGAAGGCCTCTGAAGCGCAAAGAAGCGACCTCGGTGGGTTCGTGAGAGCCTGTGGCGAGCTCTGGAGGCTTTGCTTGAGATTTAACGCTGCACGCCTGCACTCCGAATCACACAGCAACTCGCCTAGCGACGCAGTGGTAGTTTGCGATGCGATTGAGAAGGCGGGCTTGCAGACCGCCTATGACGTCAAGCCTCGACTGGCTGGTAAGGAGCTGATGGCTCTAACAGGACGCAAGCCTGGTCCATGGCTTCAGCCTTTGCTACAAAAAGAGATAGAATTACAGCTCAACAACCCGGACGCCAGCATAGACACACTCAAGGAGAGCTTGCTGAAATTTCTTGAATGATCGAGGGCTCAAGACATTGAACCTGCCGCTGGCGCAGATACATAGGTGGGAATCATTTAATTGGTCGTGACAAAGGGAAGTCGAATGCGTATAAATTAGAGTAGTTTGCGGAGAAGATGACAAAAAGTTTAACAAAATATCATTTGCGATTGAAGATGAACTTCAAATATGATATTAGCAGGAAGGCAGTTGACCCAACAAATCGCACAATGGCAACTACAGCGTTGGACCAGAGCAGGAACGCAAAGAAGTAGGCGATGCGCTCCCGCACGCTGGTCGTCATGCCATCAGCCTCATGTCCTGTAGCCGTGATCGCCCATATCAGCACCACGTTCGAGACTAACCAGGTCAGGATCAAATACGTTCTGAACATCCGGTTTTGCTCGTCAAGAGACAAATCAGAGCTTTCTTTGGGAGGTTTGTAGGGAGCTAAGGCGCGCTTGACCACTTGCTGAAAGCGTCGGTCAATGTCAACCAGATCAAGAACGACTTCTTCCACCACGGCCGTCTCGCCCTCCTTCACGGCCTTGACTTCTGGCAGCACTGCCAAAGACTGAGAGCCTTTGGTACCCCAGGAGACATCGTGCCAGTTGCAGAAGGCAAATACGTTCAGAATATTCACGAAGCTGGGCATCATGAAGAAATACTGTGGCATGGAGGTGAATATGTGCCACAAATCAAGGTAGAAAATCGCTGTCACGATGTAGAGTCCAAAGGTGGAGCACAAAGCAACAACTACCAAAGCTGATGTCGAGGTGAAGAAATCGTGGAAGAAGTCTCCAATCGAATGAATATGTTTGTCGATGCCGCCCAGTTCGTTAGATGCCAACCACAGTGAGATGACGATCGAGTAGATCTGAATGACGCCAAATATTGTGATCATGAAGTAGTAGATCCATTTGGTTCCTTTAGGCTTATTGCCCAATGCAAGGATGAAGCTTATCACAACAAACAGACTGTATACAAATCTCACAATCTGTGATATGATCTGGGAGGCATCCGTGCCAAACGGCCATGCATTGTCATTGTTTGCACTACCATACTCCTTTGGGTTGGCAGCAAGTTCGATAATAATAGTGATTGTCAGGTAGTAAGATCCGAGCATAAACCATGTGAGGACTTGATTCAACAGATTGTAGATGAATTGCAGGTGGAGCATCGCCAGTCGTATAATATTGTGCCCTGATCTGTAGATCCGCCCAAAGTGTATGATCGCATAGATGCCTGCCGCAAATGAACCGTTAAGCCATCTTCGACGTTGGCCCATAAGCTCGCTGATTGTTTCAGGGACATCTGTCTCGGCCTTACTAGACTTGACATAACTGAGATGCCACTGCTCACCCTGCTTGGAGCACACCTCAAAGCACAGAATACGGTCTTCGGCAAGGAACATATTCTTTCTGAAAATTGTCATACCATCAACGCCCTTCTTGCCCAAACGCTTGCTCAATGTGTGGTCACCGTGGAAATACTGGTGCAAGGGCCTGCCTTCCACAGCTTTATACCTGTAGGCGCTAAAGGCACCAGGCAACACAGAAATATAGCCGAATATAGACTCAAGTGGCTTGTCCAGAATGTTGCTGATCTTGTATTCAAAGAACTGAGCTGCCACCAAGGGGTTGATCAACAGACGTCTTTGAGGCCCCAGCATAGCATGGATCTCACCGCAAGCGCCACCAACATGAGGGTCGTTATAAAACGCCTGCCAAAGGTGAAGAAGTGATTTGTTACCAGGTTTCGTTCCTGCGTCGATCAAGCAGACTACCTCTGGTCGCAGTAATGGGCAAAAGGCATTGAAAACCCATCTATGAGAGTTGATCTTCTTGGAGTTCTTCTGCTTGAGGCAAAGTGTCATTTGGATCGGTGGCAGCGACTGTGGGTTTCCTTCTTCCGGACGGACGAGCTTCTGGTTCGGTAGAACGCATAGCTGTGTCGTATACTCGAAGATGTGCGCCACAGTCTCCTCGCCATTTACATTTCGCTTCATGACACCATCTTGGTAAATGCCCATGGTAGCAAGCACATCCAAGACATTCTTGTCGCACGGATCAATGCCATCCATGACCATAACAACATGGATTTTCTTCCAAGCCTCATCATGTCCACCCCAGAAAGCGGAGCGCTTGATGTTGCAGATATCCCGGATGTTCTGCATCACGCCATGAATTGTTCTTGCCGTGAGGATCTTATCCTCGTTATAATAGGTGATGCAAATCAAAAGTTCTGTCTCACGCTCGTACTCGAGTGCTCGCAGGGAGTAGCCATTTGAGGGCTTGAAATCGTCCGGATCGCACGTAGCTGCTGTGTATCGCATATGCGAGAACTCAGTGCTGCCTTCTTCCAAGTCCCTGTACTGCGGTAAAGCTGACATGCGAACGGCGGAAGGCACAGGATACTCAGATCTAAAAACTTGACCTTTGACTAGGCCAACTTTACGGGTGTTGGCGCGCTTCACGCGACTCAGATTCTGTCGGCGCGCCCAGCCATTGTCGACCGAGTTGTCTTCGTATTGAGACTCAGCTGAGTTCAAGGGCGCAGGTCCGACGTTAAATTGACTTATGGGGCGAGACGTGAAGGTGCGCTCATCGCCATCCCATTCGTTGGCAAAGCTGCCGTAGCCCTCTTCCTCTTTAGTCACGTACGACTGGACGTCAGACTCCGGACGGAACTCCGAGAAAGAATCCGGGTACAAGACCTGAGAGTTAGTGTGGTGATGCGAGTACGGCAGGATATGAGGGAGATCCTGAGTCGCATCTTCACCCTCAATCTCAGCCGAATAGAAGTCGTGATTTGCCAAATCACCGTCCTCGTCCAGACCATAAGGCTGATAATCCTCGAAAGGATTTTCCTCGACAGGAGCCTCGCTAGGATGGGCGTACCTGGCTGGCATCGCGGCGGTTCAGAATTCACAAATTCTGTTCTCCTAGTCTAGAGCTGGTGGTTCCCCGTTGCGCTCCGTTATTGTTTTTTCTTTATTTACTAAAATGAGGCCTTGCCCACGGCACGTGATTGGGCTCCGATCGAATTCGCCTACTGGAGAAACCCGCCGGACGCAGGTTTGTGAAAAGGCGCGAAGCTCTCGCGCCAACGCGTGAGAGCAAGGAGTGAATTTCTGAGCAAATTTTCGAGTTGTTACATAGTTTCTTAATAGCATCGAGTTCTCATCTGAGCTGCAAGCAGCACTCAGGACCCCAGGTAGATACGTTGACTCAATTTTGGGGCAAGCTAGGCTTGGGTCTCTACAAAGGCTTCGTAGGGCCCTCTATTTAAAGATTTTAGGGTTAGAGGCTGCGAGGTAAACGGGTTAGGGGTCTATTTACGCGATTAATTAATATCACGTGTAGCGCCACAAATGTCATGCTATAATAAGTCCGCTCAAGGCTTCAAGGGATGGGAGGTGCTTGAGGCATACAGCGACCGACTAAGCCTCCGAGTGTTGGGACACGCACACTCGTTTCTCGGCTGTATTTGTAGAACTCAAGGGCCACACCGCCAGGATCTTAGAATCCGTATGTCAGGTGGGGTTAGAACGTTTGCTTGGGGTCAATTGACACGTATATAGAACAACTTCATCATTTTACGCGCAACATATAGATTGAATGCTGGACTCAACGTAGTGTAGATACTTTTGATTGTATAGACAAAATAACTTATCTGATGTCAGTCGCTTAACTCAACAAACAATGTGGCACTTGTTTTCAAACTTAGCTATTGCTAAACTAAATTGGACGTGTCACGTTTGAACTATTATAGGCTTGCAAACCTCACATAAAGCTCTGAGATTGAGCATTGAGGTCGATCAATCATATATTACTATACAAAATTGACTGCCCTGAAGTATTTGTCAAGCGGGTAGCTCGAGCACGTCGTATCAGTGGGGGGCTGTGGTGCATCGGAGCAGCTCAACTGTTTCCGTTTTGAGTCTCCAGCTTGTTTGGTTCGTAGTGTGTATCGCACACTGGGCACCTTTGATCTGACGGAACCTCTTCCATTATGCACAGGCACACTGAGCAAACAAACCCGATCTCGACAACTTTTTTCGTCAAAAAGCAGACAGCGCTGAAATCGACGTCTGGTTTGGTGGCCAAGCTGACGAACGGGCGAATGGCCGGGCTCACTATGAACGTGGACATGAGTATAGCCACAAGCCCCTCTGTCACAGACGCCAGCTCAAGATACGAACCGCCAGTAAAATCAGCGGCCTGCTGGAGGAAGGATTTCGGAGGCCCGAAGTTTGCCACATCTATCGGTGTCTGCAACTTCTGCGCCGTGAAGATGGAATTCATAGCTGCGACGTATGTTGAGCCTACGTGTTCAGGCTCTGCGCTGACCACCAGTATGTGGCCCCGAAGTTTGGTGTTGGTGCGCAGCTTGCGATTCAAGTAGGTGAGAGCTAGCGACAGTGGGCCGGCGACGGATGTTCTTTTAGAGCTTTTGGCTTCTGCTGCGCGCGTTACGTGGGCTTTTACTTGCGTCAGCACGGCCTCGTCGAGTTTTTGGAACTGACGGATCATTGCTCCCTCCAGCTTTACAGCGGTCGAAGATGAATTGTCTTGTTCTTCTCCTGAGCAGTAAAGAATCGATGCGCCCACGCCGTTATAACCAATAAGGCACAACTCGTTACTGCTGTCGAGCGCCATGTGAGCGTTCAACAACACTAGAAGGCTCTGCAGGACTTCCCACAAAGAAACCTTCGAGTGCGAGAGCCATCCCTCGCTGTGCAGATCCACAAGCACTACCAAACAAGACCCGGAATGGAGGTCGCTGACCTCGGCCGCGCTGATGCCAAGCTGCGAAGCAGTGTCATCCACCGCGTCCATGAAGATGGACGAGCACTTGGCTCCTCAACTTCGAGCAGGTCAAACTGCAGCAGCGACGCGGCCGGTTGTTCGCGCCTGAAGGAGCGGAGAGTGCAGGGCCTGGCTGCTGCTGGTTGCTGGCTGTCGCGCTGCCGTTGGGCTTCGCTTGACCTTCCGGGCGAGGCTTTTAGTCATTCCGGCCTGCACGAAATTTTGTCCTCGCCCATGATGCCAGAACGAAATCCGCCGCTCCCCTACCTCCATACCCATTCTCTGCACACGCCCTATGGTCACGATTTTGCAGATGCACGTCCATTGCGGAGTTGCCTGTCAGTTGGGACATCCCAGATGCCGCAGGGTAGCGGGTCTGATTCCTTAACTCCTGTCCATTTCAAGCAAGTCGAATCGAAAGCTTCCGAGGGAATGTCCCCTGGTCTCTCCGAAGTCGACAAAAGAGCCCGCGACGAGAGACAGGATCTGCCATCTGTCCAAAGCGGACCCGGACCTGGGCTGCAAAGCGCACATTCGTCCTCATCTAGCAATATATACGTGCCGAGTGTCTCTCAGCCCAATGCGCGCCCTTCGCTTTCACGGCGGAACTCGCAGAATACCTCGCGCAGCGTAAGCTCCATGCTGCAGTCACCCCTGCCGTCGGCCGACGCGGCACGCTCTCAGAGTTATGCAACAAGCGCTGCCGTTGCGGCGGCGATCTCTCAGAACCAAGGCGCTAAGCGGCCCGCTTTGAAAGTCTACCCCCCGCAGTCGTCTTTCAATTCGGCATCAGATACAACGTCCTCCGTGTTCGGATCAACGCCGGCATCTGCAAGCTCGTATGCCATCTCTCCGTTGCAAGCCCCGGCGTCGGCGGCGTCCTCAAACGGCAACGCCGATGGTGGCGTGAGTGCTGCCGGGCATGGATCTTCCGCGGCGGCATCCACATCTCACCGGCGCGCAGATGACAGCCGGTCTTCGGACTCCCTCAGATCCGCTTCTTCTCTCAAAAGCATCGACGAGCAGATGGACCTCTCTGACGGGCTCGTAAGACGCAGGCTGTGGTTCCGCAAAAAGAGCTGTGGCTCTGCCACGTCCCTTATCGTGAGCTCCTCCGAGCTAGTTGACGATGTGAAGACACGCATCCTCCAGAAATACCCGAACTCGCTGCAGCAGAAGTGCGACCCTGCTGATCTTGTGATGACGCTGCCCCAGCCTTCGGGCATTCGGCTGGAACTTCAGCCGGACGAAAACGTCATAGAGGTCATGGACAGATTCTTCCCTGACGGCATGCGCATGAACGATGCGCTCGAAGTCGGGCCGGCCGCGGCGATGTGGAGCTCCCCGCTCCAGGGCGTGCCAAATCCCGCGAACAATCGGACGATGACCCCGCGGACTTCGCTGCAGCGCGCACGCAGCTATAGCAACACCCACAACTTCTCCAATCAACCCCCCCAATACCCTCATCCTCCTCCACCGGCGCCAGGCACGCCATCGGTCGGCTCTGGAAGCTCGACACCCACGGCTGTGCCGTCCGGCGCGGCCGCGCACCATCATTTCATGCATCACAACCACGGGTCGCCCGGAGGCGCCGTGAAGCCGCCGTCGCCCACCCAGGAGCACGGGCCGCGCCCCTCGCACTCGCCGACCTCTGAGCATTCTGCGCACTCCACCACCTCCTCTACCGCAACTGCGCCTGGCCCCTCGGCGCTCTCTCCGGCGAGCTCAACGCACTCCATGCCCGGCACAGGAGGAGCTTCAAACAACGTGAACGCCGCGACCATCCTGGCAGCTGCACAAGCTGATGCCGCTGGTGTTCGCATCAAGCCGAAACGCACGGGTACCAGTGTTCTGCTCTTGCCGCGAAAACTCCCCGCAGGAAAGCCGGCAGCCTCGGAGAGGTACTTCAATCTGCACAACGCGAAGCTCGTGCCCATAACTGGCAACAAGAGCCCGAACGAGGGGCGCGTGACTCGGCGCGATTCCTTCTTTGTGCTGGATGACCGGCACGGTGACGCAGGAGTCAGTGATGAGACCACGAGAGACGATCACAACTCCGACGACGCGTCGGGATCGCGAGACTACCGCACCCCGGCTGGGCTTCTGCAGCTGCAGCAGCAGCTTTCGCCAAGCCTTCATATATCGCAAGGGAAACCAACAGTCGTCCCTCAGATCAACATCCTGATAGTTGAGGATAACCCTGTCAACCAACGAATTCTGGAAGTGTTCATGCAGCGGAGGGATGTGCGATACGACGTGGCAAAGAATGGCCGGGAGGCCCTCGAGAAGTGGAAGGTTGGGGGCTTCCACCTGATCCTTATGGATATTCAGCTACCAGTCATGACCGGCCTCGAGGCCACGACAGAAATCCGACGTTTGGAGATAGTCAACGGCATCGGCGCGTTCCCGCAGGCGTTCAAAGACAGCAAAGAGGTCACGAAGGCCCCCGCTCCTCATGAAGTGATCAAGAAGTCTGCAGGCGGCTTCCGATCCCCCGTCATTATTGTTGCGTTGACCGCCAGTAGTGACAGCGACGACAAGTCCGACGCGCTGGCCGCGGGTTGCAACGATTTCCTCACGAAGCCAGTGAATCTCATCTGGCTCGAAAAGAAGATCATTGAGTGGGGCTGCATGCAGGCTCTTATCGACTTTGATGGCTGGAAGAAATGGAGCAACGACGACCGCGACTCGAACCCGAAGCTCGAAACCGCTCCGTCCAAGAGCGCGAGACGCAGCACGGATGAAGATAAAAACTCTTCCACGGAAGCGAACCAGACCCTGCCAAGAGCAATCAAGGCCCCATAGCCTCGTAGCCGCTGCCCTCTGTCTTTTGTCTATCATCTCTATTTATTGATGTTTTCATACATTGTTCTAATCGCATACGAACTATACAACTTATCACTCACTACTCTTGCCGCTCGCGACAGACGGCCGACATGGCACAGAAACATGAAAAGACATGCTCTTCATCGGAGCAAGCTCCCCACGTAGCTTCAATAAAGAGCCATCCGCGAGCCGCAATCCTGGATTACGAGGAAAGTCTGCGCTCTAGCTACCTTAAAAAAGTCTCACACGCTTGTTTAAGAAACTTGTGCGTTCATCTGCTCGTGATTATAAGAAATAAATATTGATTTAATGTGCGCTTTTCAATTGCGAGCACACCACGTTGATGTGCCCGCACTCATAAAAGCGCCATTTCTTTTTATAGCCTTGTGCATCTTCTTCGAAGAAGAGAGTGCATCCTGCTCGAAAGTGCCCATAGTGAACACCTGAGGCTGGTATAAGGCAAAGTTTTAGTCGAATTTAAAATCCTCCGTGTTTCGGAAGTAAAGTCAAACCATGCGTGCGCAAACAAGTCGAAGTGGTTCATGGTTGGGTCTATGCATTAGCTTTGTCGAGTCATGTATCGCGCACAATCGGAATTCACGATCAAGCTTCGACTTCCATGCGCTCGTCCACTTTCTCCCTGTCCCCTCGGATGACGGTTGCGAGGAGATCCTCCAGAATCTCGTCGACCTTGTTCTCGTCGCTGGACGTGCACTGCGCCACCACTTTCCGGTACTTCGCCTCCCCTTCCAGCGATGAGGAGCGCAGCGCATTTCGAAGACGCAGCAGCTGCTCCTCGTTCTGCTGGTAGGCCGCCAGACGAGCGCGCAAAAGCACCGGCGGCAGGTTGCGCAGCTCCTCTTCGCTATGAACGAGGAAAGGCTCGTCTGCGTCAAAGTTCGACTCGGGAATGGCCGCGCCTGAAAAGTGCTCCGTGCTCTCGGCGAACCGCATCTTCTCGTTGTCGGCGGCTGCCTGCAGTGCCTTGCCACGGCTTTGGGCACGCTCGTAGCGCTCTTTAAGCTCCTTCAGCGCGTCACGTCGGAACCCAAGCCTCTCCAGATTCTCCGAAGCCTCCTTGAGGCGCGCGTGCACCGCCTGCAGAGTGCGGTCCTTGCTCGCCAATTCTTGACCGAACTGCTCGTCAAGGTGCCCAAGTGCAGCATGGCAGTGCGTACCAAGCTCGTGTCGCTTATCGCCACCGTCCAGCGGCGCGCGTGAGCCCGAGCGGGAGTGGGTCTTCCCCTCTGATTTGATGCCGGATTGAAGAAGCGGCCCTGAGCTTGCCCCGCGAGCATGGCCGAGGGAACTCGAATCCTTGGGGAGTGGCACCACGCCGAAGTCTGCTGGCTTCAGTCCCGCGCGGTTGGGTAGATCCACAGCGGCGCCGATTTCGACGAGCTGGTGAGCGATGCGTTTAGAGCCCAGGCGCGCGGCAATATTAAGTGCAGTGTCGCCATTCGCGTCCTCAGCATCCACGAGCTCGTCTACAAGCCACTTCACGCCGCTGGTGCCACGGCACCGCACAGCCCATTCGAGGAGCGCATCCAGGTAGTAGCGCGATGCCTCGCTGCGTCCTGGAATTCCTGCCGTCAGCGCAATGTGGTGCAACACCGTGCGTCCCTGCGCATCGCCGAGATGGAGGCAAGGAAACAGAAGATCAAGAAGGTTACCGAATGTCTGGTTGTCGCTCGAGTTCGTTACGAGCACCGCGCGCACAAGAGGCGACTCGCCCTTCCGGTTGCCTCGGCGGCAATTCGCCCCATGGTTGACCAGATCTGCCACCAGCGGCACCTTCCCCAGGGCGGCCGCCCAGTGCAAGGCCGTATGTCCTGCATCGTCGATGGGCACATCAGGCTCGATCTCGGCGGCGCCGTGGGCTCGCAGGATCTCGCTAAGCGGTTTAGCCTCTCCCCGGTTCGCGCTGAGGAACAGCTCCGTAACCACCTCGCGACTTATCTCGGCGAGGGCGTCGCCCTCGCGCGGTTCCAGAGGCGGGTACGTGCACAGCTCATCCGGGTCTTGCTTCGCGTCCAGGGGCGCGAGAAGCGCGCCTTGCGACGGGCGCTGCAGCGAGGCGTGCGGTCCAGCCGCTGCCGCGGCTTCAGCTGCGGCTGACGCCGGTGTGTGCGAGACGCGTCGCGCTTCGGCCAGATCCTGCTGCACACCCTGTGCCTCTCGTGGCACGGCTGCAGCCGCGGCTGCAGCCGCCGCGACGGCAGAGGCTGTTGGTCCGCCGCCGTTTATGTGTTGTGGATGCTGCTGCTGCTGCTGTTGCTGCTGCTGTTGTTGTTGTTGTTGTTGTTGTTGCGGCTGTTGCGGTTGTTGTTGTTGCGGCTGTTGTTGTTGTTGTTGCTGTTGTTGTTGTTGTTGTTGTTCTGGTTGCTGCTGCTGCTGTTGAAGTCGCTCCTGCTCTTGTTCTCGCTGCTTCTGCTGCTGCTGTTGTTCCTGCTGTTCTTGCGATGCTTGACGCGGCTCCTGTGAGTGTAACTGCGCGCCCTGCTCGTGAAGGCTGGCTTGGTCAAGGTCCATAGAAAGGTCTCCCTGGTTCTGTGGCGTTTGCTGGCCCGTTTGCAAGTTTCGCCCGTTCTGCTGGTCGTGCGGCTCGAAGCGACCGAACTCGTGCGACTGCAACGCCTGCGCCCCCGAAGCGGGCCCCGACGTCTGCTGAGACGGCGAGTTCTGGCCCGACTGCCCGGACTGCGTGGCCAGGTCTGAAGGCTGGCTCTGTGGATCGCTCGAAAGACTCATCCTGCTGCTGTTCTGCGGAGTGGCGGGACTGGCCTGGCCCTGTGGCGTGCTGTGGGCCATCTGAAGGCTCTGGCTCTGCGCCAGCTCGCGGCGGCGCACCTCGATTTCCTGCTGCGTCGGCGGCCGCAGCTGCGGCCGCCGCGCCATGTCGAAATCGAAGAGCGGGCGCAGCATTTCGTACACGGCATAGCTCCGCGCCAGCGCGACGGCGTCGTCGAGCGGCACCCAGGTGCCCTGGTACTTCCCTGTGCCCCCCTGTATGATCTCGAAACGCGGGCCGATGTCGCGATCCAAAGCCTTCTGCCTGCGGCTGCGGTCGAGTCCCGCGACCTTGAGGATCTGGGTAGCGTTCACGGATCCGTTCGAGACGCGCCGCATGACGGTGTTCGAGCCCACGTCGAGCTCAAGCACGTCGACATTAGAGTACTGCGCGACGAACACGCCCGAAATGTACGTGCCCACGCGCGCGAGCGGCGGGCCCTTCGGGGTCTCGATGTTCGCCACCGCGGCCGCGGCCGCGGCCGCGTGGTTCGCGACGGGCGTGTAGACCGCCCCGCTGGAGCCGTTCATTCGCTCTCCGTCCAGCCCCAGGCCGCCAAAATCCCGGGAAATACCGTTCGACAGCGCCTCTTTCGCCAAAGGCGTCGCCGGGGCGTTGTCCATTTACGGCTCGCGGGTCCTGAGCAAGCGTGTCCTGGCGGTATCAGACGCGTCAAGTAGAGAGGATCCGCGCGGCCAAAGGGTTATCACCCTTTTCGGGATAGCCTCAAAGCCGCACGTGATAGGCGTTACGCCGGCGAGAGATCGTCCATGATGACCCGCGCGAGGATACGCTCTATCCTGCGTGGTGGGCTTCCCCCCATGCTCGCATTTATCTAGCTGCGCTAAAGGCAGGCACTGTGAGTATTTATAGTTGGGTAACGCAAAGCAATTAGCTATGAGCGGCCAAAAATTTGGCGGGGTGGGGTCGAAGCCCGATGCTCATTTAGGCGCTCATCACTAGTATATGAAGGTAGGGTAGGCGGAGAGATGCGATAAATAGTATGTACAAGGAGGCGGTCTACTCGTCCAGAGTGCGCTTCAGGCCGGGCGCGTAGCGGACCTCCGTGCCGTCGCGGACCTTCACGGTGCCCAGCGCGGCGTCCACGAGCTCGTCCTCACGCGCGCGCTGCCGCGCCTGCACGACCTGCGACGAGGCTGCGTCTGCGCGGAAATACTTCCACCAGCTCGGCGTCTGCGTGTCGTTGAGACCGGCTGTTGGCACGGTCTTCACAGGCTTGAACAGCGCCGAGATCTTGGCCTCGAGCTGGTCCTCGGTGACGATGAAGTTCCCGGCCTGCTGGTACAGCACGAGCAACCGCTCGTACTCCTGCTCGAGCACGCGCTTGTCCGTGAGCTTGCGATTGTGCTCGCGCTTGAGGCGCAGCTCCTCGTACTCCTCGGGCGTGCGCTTGACGACGAACTCGCCGCGCAGTGAGCGGTCGATGGTCGGCGTTGTGAGCGTAGTGGCCAGCGAGTCCGTGACCTCTGTGAGCCGCGACGCAACCTCCTCGTCGCTCCGCGCCTTGCGACGCTCGCGCGCCTCCTTGTGGCGCTGCTCCTGCGCCTCGTAGGCCTTCAGCGACGACTCGAAGTAGCTGCGGCGCACGTCAGCCATGTGCTGGCGGAACTCGGCCTCACGCGACGCGGGCGCGCGCGGCGCGCGCGGCGCCTTGGCGCTCGCGGCGATCTTCTCGCTGGCCGTCTTCGGCAGCCGCGGGGGCGGATTGGGGTTGGTCCCGCGCGGGGCCATCCCGGGGTCGCTGAACCCGGTGGGCGCCTTGGCCTCCTCCGCCAGCTCGTACGAGGTCTTCAGCCGGGGCACGACCTGGCGCGGCTGGGGCAGCACGCCGGACTTCAGCGGAATGCGCACCGTGCGAGGCATCGTGGTTCACAGCGTCGACTCTAAAAGGGAAATTTCGCACCGAGCGACGAACATGCGGCAGGGCGAGGTCGCGATGGAGCCCGCGAAGGTCGGTCACGTGGACCCTGCACCAGCAGCAGTGTGCATCTACTGTATACACATAGTGAAGGAGACGCACGCCATGCAACACGCCATGCGAAACATTGTCTATAGTAATTAGGTACAATAAGGTGGTATCTTGTGCCAGTATGTGACTGCGGGAGGTGTAAGAGCATTACTACGTTCCACATTGAACTCTTCCCTTTTATTGTGAAGGCATTGAGGCCCTTTTGCCGGAGCGCGTCCACATAGAGCCAGCCCAGACTTTATCCTCTGCATGCACAACCGCGCGGTGCCTTCAGCTGCACCACGAACAGAGCGCAGCGCTCAAGCAGCTAGGTTGCGCCCCAGACCTGGTACAACGTCTCGCTGAGCGCGGCGTTGAGCTGCTGGCGCTTGACGCACTGCTTTGTGGCCTCGCTGAGCAGCAGCTTGCGCGCCTCCTCGTGGGGCCGCGCCGCGTAGGCCTCGCGCAGGTGGCTCGGGGTCGGGAAGAGCCGCTGGATGGCGGCGGCCTTCTCGTAGGAGACGCCCTTGACCGTGCGCAGCATCAAGCGGAACGTCTCGCCCACCGTCTGCACGCGCGACTTGGCGAGCGCCTCGTGGTACGCGCTGAAGTCGATGGCCACGGCCTCGGCCGCGAGCGCGCGGCGCGCCGCGAGCATGGACGTCTGGAACGCGTGGATGCTCGGCACCACGACGCTCAGCGGCGCGCCGGCGTACTTCTGCTGCAGCAGGCTGGTGAGCTTCGCTATGTACTGCACGGTCTCGTTCTGCGAGCGCGTCATCTTCAGCCGGAAGTTCGCCTTCACCAGCGTCTGCGACATGGCCGTCGTGAACTTCGCGTGGTTCTCCTTGAACATCTCGTTGTTCGACAGGTTGTTTGCGTACTCGACGAGATACACGATCTGCGGGACCGTCGACTGCGCGAGCCGCTTCTTCTGGTCGTGGTAGCGCCCGTCGTGGATCGACGCGCGCAGGTCGGCCAGGGTCTTGCGCTCGACGATCCAGTCGAGCACGGCGCGCCGCCCACTCTGTGTGTGCTCGGCCACCCACACGCAGTCGCCGAGGCTGAGTGACTGGACGTCCATATCGACATCGAGATTGCGCAGATCATTCATTAGACCCTTCCGGTCGTTCCGCGACGCGACCTCGCGGTTGTCGATGATCAGCTTCACAGTGAACGTGCCGGCCGGCCACGGGTCGACTGTGTATGTCTCGGCGTCTGCGCCGGTCTCTACTGACGCTGAGGACGCAGCCGAGGACGCAGACGCCGCCGAGGACGCACGCGGGCCCGCCGCGTCGCCGCTGGCCGCAGGGCCCGCGTAGAGCCAGTCCAGCGTGTCGGCGTCGGCCTGCGAGGGCGCGGCGGCTGCGGCCGCGGCTG